>WNYA01002553.1:0-38711 GCA_019512145.1 Engystomops pustulosus | reverse complement strand
CACATACACAGGGAGCTCCTCAGGGGAAAACCTTCATTTACACCCAATGGTTCTGACCTGCTAGCCCAGAATGGTGTGGATGAGGCCTACACTGGAACCCAAGGCATCTATGATACCTCCAGCCCAGAAGCCCTACAGCCAGACACTCCGGGTTCTAGTTCCTGCTACCTCTGCATGCTGTCTGTCAACCACAGTTGGGATGTTGCACCAAAACTTAGCATCATAGCATGTAAAGATCACCCTTTGCTTCACTATATTCTGGAGGGCTCTCTGCTGCTTGGATGGTTACTGACTAGCCCAACAGTGAATATAAACCTTGTACCCAGATAATCTAAGCACATTGTCAGCACATAGCATCTCATAGCACAAAGAGGTTATGAAGTGTCTTCTCAGAAAGTCCCCACTCACACTCTGGAATCTTACACTCACCATCACTGAGTGAAAAGTTCTCCCTTTGCTTCACTATATTCCGGAGGGCTCCTTGGATGGTTACGGTCTAGCCCAGCAGAGGGCTACATGGTTCAGCACCCAATCCGGCTATGCTGCCCTGGACTTTCCTTTTGTGTAACGTTTATCTATCTACATATTTAGTTCTACTAATAAAGTTTGGATAAAAACTCATATACCATAATAAGCCCATGGTCACCTATGGGTATTCTTTACCTTTTTGTAAAGTTTTTGAAGCCAAATCTAAGAGTGGAGAGAAATTAACCGTTTTTCTATCGTACGTTCTTCCATCGTACGTTCCCTCTGACAGGTTTTGGTTCCTGAAAACGTATTAGAGAAACTGATGATGGAAATAAACCCTCTTAGAAGTTTCCGGATGGCTGGCTGTCGCTGTTTTTCGCCAGGTGGGTCTTCTTTGATGTATATTTTCCACTCTATGATCCATTTATTATACGCTACACCCGTTGCTACACCTCGTTCTATCTATAGAAGCACTGAGATAGAGTCTGCCCAGTGATCCATGACATTATTATACAATGACATATGATCGATCTTCATCCAACCAGAAGATAACATTCAAGATCTTCAGACGCTCAAATGCTGAAAACACAGCAGTGGCTGCCCCGACCCACCTCTAAGGTATCCATTAAAATTAGCTGAATATACGAAATTACTTCTAGGTAATTAACCAAGGAGGAGGTGACTAGGGAGTGTTAGAAGCGGTCATCCATCAAATCAACCAAATTTTGACCTCAAATTGACTTGATAGCCTTCACCTTATGAATGTCATGAAGGACCCTACCTCATCTACTGCTGCTCATTTCAGTTTTACAAGAAAAAATTAAAAATTACTTGACTATCTTGTTATGTTTTCATGCCAAAGTAACAAACTTGATGAGACGTCTTCGAGAATTGTTTCCACGCTATTAACAAGCGAAGGATTGATTAGGTGACCCTGAGATCTTCATGAGTCAATGCGTCACAATGGAGAGTCTCGTAATCAGCTGGAATTTACAGCTAATGCAATTAAGAATTGATTCATAATTATCATCATCCAACCATAATTAATTGCATTCTAAGCCTTGCTCATGGTGACTACACTGGTGCATAGAGGTTTCTAGAAACGAGAGGTCTCTACCATAGACTCGCGCAATGGTTCCCCTTCAAAATAAGTAACCAGATTCACTGCAGATGTGGTCTTCTGCAGCTCCCGTAGTGCTGCCAACTTGATGGTTATCACCCATGTGAGGCACTAAATGTTTAAATTCTCTGTAGTCTCTAATTCACTGCTCTTAACAGTGTCCAGCATTTCACATATATAATTGCAACCTGTCTCTATCAGTTCTAGTGTATACAATTTTGGTTGCCCCGAGATCCGACCGTAAATTTGCTGGCTTAGGGTCGGGCAGGACAGATTCTTCTCATGAAAATCTTCTCTTTTCTGCTCGCTGCAGTCCCTCTGCATTACCCCCTCCATTACAAGATGCGCTCACACACACAAACTTCCTCCCGGCAAGCGCGAGAAGATTACATTTATAAGTTACAGGCAAGGTAAGATCTTTTTAGCAGGGGAATCAGTTTTAGCAGATCTGAGAGTGTCATTGTGTGTTATATCCATCTTATGGATCTTATCATCTCTCATCTGTCTAATCTCTCCTCTTCTACGTGTTAGATACTAGTGAATATTCAGAAGCCAGATGAAAGTGTATATAAACCTTGTACTCAGATAATTTAAGCACATTGTCAGCACACAGCATCTCATAGCACAGAGGAATCATGAAGTGTCCGCTTAGAGAGTCCCACGCTCACACTCTGGAATCTTACACCGACCATCACTGAGCAATAGCAACAAAACTGAGTAAAACACCCTTAGGCTCACACAGATGATCCTCTGTTGACTTAGGCCCACTCCCAACCTTCAGGCCACCATCATTCCCTCGGTGGGCTAGCTGCTCTATCTTCCAGTCCACCACTACTTCCCTAGACTCTTCACTCATCGTAGACTCTTAGTTCCACTAGGCAGTGAGGGACGACCACCTTCACTCTTTCCACTAGTGTCAAAACTCTCTCTTTAATATACACTCAACCCTGTGGTCGTAAGTTGGACACCATCACCTCCAGATACCCCAGTTGTATATCGACAACTGTAGCGTACAGTCAAGCAGCCTATCATTTCCATGGACAGCTACAGTATCATAACTTGGTGGTACCAGCCATCAAGACAACAGTATCTCAGTGTTTTTAGGGCAGGATGATCTACTCTTTACCTACCTGTCTTTTTACCTGTGGACGACATGGGTATAATTTAATAAAGGTGGTTTTAAACTTCGGAAGAGCTGGATTCATGAACTTTATTTTGATGTACTCTAGGACCTGATGGGATGCATTGGTTAAGGGTTTTACATAGTTTGCGAACATATTTATCAGCTTCCATGATGGTCTAGAACAGAGAAGAACCCAAATACCTTGGACATTGTTAAATAGTTGTGTTAATAGAGTAAACTTCTTGTCAATATCAATGTCCATCAAGCACTTCAACAGCAATGAAGACAATATGGAAGGGATTCAATATAACTTGAATCTTTTCCCCATGTACGGAGCTGTACGGTGCCGTATCGCTCCGTGCGGCCATTGCCGTCTATGGGGGACATATGTACGGCCGCAAGCTTGTAGCCGTACATACACCCCCCATATGTTTGTGTAAATGCAGCCTTAGTAGCTTTGAAGAGAAGCAGCTTGTCCCCCACTGGTCTTTAGCATAATGGGCACAACTCCATATGATTAACTGATTGGTATGGAGCATAGTCAATCTGTTGAAGAAGTGGGATCATAGTCAAAAGGTCTCTGATGAGTGGCCAACATAGTACAACCCCTTTAAGAGCTTGGTTGTTCTACCACGTTACCAAATCCACTGCAGGTCCATACAGTTATAATACTGGTGTCTAATGGGGTACAGGGGCGACTGGGACCCTCAGACGGGCCCATATATATGCATACTAGCTCTACACCCACACCTTAAATGAAAAATTGATGTTGCCCACAAGATATTCACAAAACAAATATCTAGAGGGTGAAGGGTTAAATTCCATTTCACCCTCCTTCCTCTCCCCTCACCCTAATTTCATTCTCATTAAGTCTCTCACTCTCCATTAACTCTCGCACAATGCCAGTCAGCAGCGAGCAGCTGTCTCTCATCACAGGCACATCTGCTTCTCCATGATTGAGGAGCCCAGAGTGGCCATCATGAAGGTCTCCGAGCAGATCACACTTCAGATATTACCCAACATCCCTGGGGGAAAGTCACTAACAAACATTATCTAACTGCGATGATGATAATAGATAGTGACCACCGGTGGTGGATTAAGGCTTCCGTAGGCCCGGGCACTTCTAGTGGGGTAGTGCTGTGGCCTCCTGAATCGCCCCAGGCCATCAGAGAGAATATAATCAGGACATTGCGGATCTCCCCCTGCATGAGACGTGGCAGTCTATGAAATATGTCATATCTGATGCCACAGGATCAAGTGTTCCTCTTTAACTAATTAGTTTTTTTAGATTGTAAGATTTAAGGAGATTATTCTGGTCTGGCTTTGTTTGCTGTGTGCTGCTCTCATATCAGTAAGGACCCGACTGTGAGGGGTTACACCGGCCGCATAATAATGAGGGTCTCATGAAGGGAGAAATAACAAATTACCTTGTGTCTGTGTGAGGAGACCCTTATATACCGCAAGCATGTCCCTTTCCTGTCCCCCAAGTGTCAGCGTGTCCATGCCCTGTCCCCCAAGTGTCAGCATGTCCCTTTCCTGTCCCCCAAGTGTCAGCGTGTCCCTGCCCTGTCCCCCAAGTGTCAGCGTGTCCCTGTCCTGTCCCCCAAGTGTCAGCGTGTCCCTGTCCTGTCCCCCAAGTGTCAGCGTGTCCCTGTCCTGTCCCCCCAAGTGTCAGCGTGTCCCTGTCCTGTCCCCCAAGTGTCAGCGTGTCCCTGTCCTGTCCCCCAAGTGTCAGCGTGTCCCTGTCCTGTCCCCCCAAGTGTCAGCGTGTCCCTGTCCTGTCCCCCAAGTGTCAGGGTCACACTTTTGCAGCATTTCTCCCTTTCTGTCGCTCTCTATTATAGTCTATCCTCACCTTAATATACCGTATGTTATAATCTCTGTATGTGATGGTATCTGCTAATGAGTTTGTCAGGAGGAAACACGTAACTATAGTGATACTCTGCCATCCACGAACAGTAATCAGGGCCTGAATCCCCCCACATACATTCTACCTGTGTATAACAGGAGAGCCGGGGAGGGGGATGGAATAATAGTCCAGTATCACAGATGTTATATCTCCGTAAGACAACGCTGTGAAACGTATCACCAGAACAGACGTCCAATGCTGAGGAGAATTACAGTAATTAATGCTAAAATTGACCTCTTGTGTTTTCCTTATGAATAGAGACACCACACTGGGGGGAGGCGATATAATCACATGCCGGAGATTATAGCGTTATTAATAGCTGATGAATTGTAATGAGATCCGAAGATAAAGGCCACAACAATAATATCTGTGAGGTTTTTACCTCATGTATAGTATATGGATAATGCGTGAGCCGAAACTAAAATTCAAATGATCCTATTTTTTCACTATATTATTCTCATCGCGCCTCAGGCTGGTGCACAAATTAGGAATTATTACACAATAACTCCCCACAGAACACTGACTACAATATAAAAGTGATAAATCTGCCAACATGTTCAAGAATATAATCCCGCCTCCTGTGTATAACTACTATAATACTGTGCCCTATGTACAGGAATATAACTACTATAATACTGCCCCCTATGTACAAGAATATAACTACTATAATACTGCCCCCTATGTACAAGAATATAACTACTATAATACTGCCCCCTATGTACAAGAATATAACTACTATAATACTTAATTAATTGCATTCTAAGCCTTGCTCATGGTGACTACACTGGTGCAGAGAGGTTTCTAGAAACAAAAGGTCTCTACCATAGACTCGGGCAATGTGGTGTTCTTCAATGGTTCCCCTTCAAAATAAGTAACCAGATTCACTTCGCGTAGTGCTGCCAACTTGATGGTTATCACCCAATTCTTAAATATACTCAGGATAACAAAATAATCCATTCTCTAATTCATTGCTCTTAAAAAAAATCCAGCATATTCCAACCTGTCGCTATCAGTACTAATGTTTACAAATTTGGTTGTTCTGGTATCCAACCGTAAATTTTTTAGCTTATGGTCGGGCAGGACAGATTTCCTCTCCTTTCTGCAGTCTCTCTGCATCAGGCCCTCCCCCTCCATTACAAGACGTGCTGACACATGCAAACTTCCTCCCAGGAAGTGTGAGGAGGCTAAATTTACAAGTTACAGGCAAGACAAGATCTTTATAGCAGGGGAAGGAGTTTTAGCAGATCTGAGAGTGTCATTGTGTGTTATACCAATCTTATGGATCTCATCATCTCTCATCTGTCTCATCTCTCCTCTTCTACGTGTCAGATACTAGTGAATATTCAGAAGCCAGATGAAAGTGTATATAAACCTTGTACTCAGATAATCTAAGCACATTGTCAGCACACAGCATCTCATAGCACAGAGGAATCATGGAGTGTCCGCTTAGAGAGTCCCCGCTCACACTCTGGAATCTTACACCGACCATCACTGAGCAATAGCAATAAAACTGAGTAAAATTGTAAAGTAAGGGGTTAAATAAGATCTTTATTGTGTAAACATCACTAGGGGATTACAATTTGAGAACATTATTTCATGGGAACCTCCTTTAAGGGTACAATGCACACTGGGGGTGGGGCTTGACATATATAAACACATTTCATACTAACAATAGACTTCCTAGCTGCATCTAGGGACTAAAATGACCAAGTTATAGCATCTCTTCCTGGCCTAGTTATAAAGTGGTATCTTATGTGAGCGTGGTCTGTGCTCCAGTGACATCCTTTCAATTCTTGTTTAGTGGATAAACCAGAGAGCTATCCTCCTTAGGCTCACACAGATGATCCTCTGCTCACTTAGTCCCCCTCCCAACCTTCAGGCCACCATCATTCCCTCGGTGGGCTATCTGCTCTATCTTCCAGTCCACCACTACTTCCCTAGACTTACAAGCCTTAACTGGATCTTCACTCATCGTAGACTCTTAGTTCCACTAGGCAGTGAAGGAGGACCACCTTCACTCTTTCCACTGGTGTCAAAATTCTCTCTTTAATATACACTTAACCCTGTGGTCGTAAGTTGGACACCATCACCTCTAATACCCCAGATGATATAAGACTCTGGGTATATACTGACAACTGTAGCTCATAGTCAAGCCTATCATTTCCATGGCCAGCTACAGTATCATAGCTTGGTGGTACCAGCCATCAAGACAACAGATAATTATCAAGTCCATTGAGAGGAACATGCAAAAACTTTTAAGGAGTCTTCCCATGTCTATCTCTTGTATGGGATAGGTTCTCTTCTTCCTTGGACATTGTCATTACGGAGAGCGTCTCCCTTTCAATTCCCATGTATCTCAGTGTTTTTAGGGCAGGATTCTCTACTCTAGGACCTGATGGGATGCATTGGTTAAGGGTTTTACATAATTTGCGTACATATTTATCAGCTTCCATGATGGTCTCGAATAGCGAAGAACCCAAATACCTTGGACATTGTTAAATAGTTATGATAATTGGGTAAACTTTTTTAGCAATGGCAATGTTCATCAAGCACTTGAACAGCAGTGAAGACAATATGGAAGCGATTCCATATAAATTGGCCAAAATATTGTCCTATATTTTCTCCGTGTACGGAGCGGTATGGTGCCGTATCGCTGCATGTTGCCATTGCCGTCTGCGGGGGACATATGTTTGGCCGCAAGCTTGTAGCCGTACATACACCCCCCATATGTTCGTGTAAATCCAGCCTTAGTAGCTTTGAAAAGAAGCAGCTTGTCCCCCCACTGGTCTTTAGCACAATGGGCACAAGTCCATATGATTAACTGATTGGTACGGAGCATAGTCAATCCGCAGAAGAAGTGGGGTCATAGTCAAAAGGTCTCTGATGAGTGGCCAACAGAGTACAACCCCTTTAAGAGCTTGGTTGTTCTACCACGTTACCAATTCCACTGCAGGTCCATAAAGTCATAATACTGGTGTCCAATGGGGTAGTGGGGCCACTGGGACCCCTTAGGTGGGCCCATATATATGCATACTAGCTCTACACCCACACCTTTAATGAAAAATTGATGTTGCCCACAATATATTCACAAAACAAATATCTAGAGGGTGAAGGGTTAAATTCCATTTCACCCTCCTTCCTCTCCCCTCACCCTAATTTCATTCTCATTAAGTCTCTCACTCTCCATTAACTCTCGCACAATGCCAGTCAGCAGCGAGCAGCTGTCTCTCATCACAGGCACATCTGCTTCTCCATGATTGAGGAGCCCAGAGTGGCCATCATGAAGGTCTCCGAGCAGATCACACTTCAGATATTACCCAACATCCCCAGGGGAAAGTCACTAACAAACATTATCTAACTGCGATGGTGATAATAGATAGTGACCACCGGTGGTGGATGAAGGCTTCCATAGGCCCGGGCACTTCTAGTGGGGTAGCCAAGAGCTGTGTAAGATTTCAGGAGATGATTCTGGTCTGGCTTTGTTTGCTGTGTGCTGCTCTCATATCAGTAAGGACCCGACTGTGAGGGGTTACACCGGCCGGATGATAATGAGGGTCTCATGAAGGGAGAAATAACAGATTACCTTGCGTCTGAGTGAGGAGACCCTTATATACCGCAAGCATGTCCCTGTCCTGTCCCCAAGTGTCAGCGTGTCCCTGTCCTGTCCCCTTTGAGAACCCAGTCCGGATATCCCTGATGTTTAAATCTAAGTCGCAGATCATCGGCCTGTTGCCTAAACACTCGGTCATTTGAGCAGTTACGTCTTAGACGCAAGTATTGGCCACGTGGGAACCCGCGTTTAAGGGGGAATGGGTGGCTGCTTTCCCACCTCAGTAGCAAATTAGTTGCCGTTTTCTTACGGTAAACTTCTGTTTCCAGTGATCCCGCTGCGTGTCTAGAGATCCTGACATCAAGGAAAGCAAGAATTTAGGACTGGGTCTCAAAAGGGAATGTAAGTCCTACAGGGTTCTGGTTAAGGCCCTGCACGAAATGAAGAAAATTCTCCTCAGCCCCACTCCAGATGATGAATATATCGTCGATGTAGCGCAGCCAGATGTCTATGGCTGCGCTAGAGGGGTTTGAGGAGTCGGAGAAGACGATAGTCTCCTCCCACCAGGCCAGGAGCAAGCCATTGCCGTGCCCCTGAGCTGGTGGTAGTAGCGACCGTTAAAGAGGAAAACATTTCTCTTAAGGCAGAATTCCAGTGTTTTTAAAATGAATTCATTATGCCGTTGGCACTCTGTTCCTCTTGACCGTAGGTAATGGGCAATTGCGGTGAGACCTGCCGTGTGTGGTATGGATGAGTACAGCGCCCAGAGCCGGATCATCATTGGCGCTATTGGAGCGCTAGCGCCGGGTCCCCGGATCCGGATTTATTGGTTGGGGGCCCCCGGCCTGGCACTCCAATAGCGCCGATGTTCATGCTCCTGCTGGGGCCCCGTCACTTGCCTCGGTTGACAGGCAGGGGCCTCCGTCCATCCGGACAGGAAGCTCCTGCCCGTCACTGTATAGTGCTCGATGCACTATTACTGGAGCGATGTGCGCCGGGGTTGTCTTCCGGCCACATCGCTCCATGAACTAGGATGCGCGGCCGCGCGATGACGTCATCACGCGGCCGCGCACCCTTTCCTGCCTGGCCGCGGGCTGAAGAACGAAGATGCGGGAGCCTGAGGTGAGTACGAGTTTTTTTGTTTTTAATCAAATAGCAGTAAAAACATGGTGGGGGCAGAACATTATGGGGGGGGGGGGGGAGCAGCATATCAATAATGAGGGGATGTGTTCTATGTGGGGTAGCGTGCGGTCACTTGTGTTGTGAGGGTTATTTAGGAGCGCAGTGTTGTTATCCAGGAGACTTTATACTGTAAGTGACTGTGGTATTTTTAGGGACGCCGGGTGGAGATGCTGCACGGAGCTGAAGATATCCAGCTGTGAATTCAGCAGTGATACGTCATGGATTGGAGAACCCGGAATAAAGTCCTCCTGATGGAAGAGATTGTCATCTATAAGGTACTAGATGCCACTAATGACTCCCAGATCCTGTAGTCAGTCACACAGTGTCAGGGAGCTGTCTGTAGGGATGTTAATTGTTAGTAAAGTTTTCAGCATTTTCTGAACAGGTAGCGGAATTTGATAAAAGATTTTGCAAATCTGAAAGTAAGAAGACTGATTGCTCCGTGAATCTGAATTTGCGGTTACTTTGCCAAGATCTAGCTGATGTGGCTTCAGGCCAGAGTATAGTTTGTAGAACATGGTCCTTGCTGACCGCGTCACAAGGACTGCACCCTAAGCCAGTTATAATGCAAGGAATTCCACAGTGCATGGAGTGGCAGTGCACTGTAAAGACAAACGATGTCATTACAGTTCACTGCAGCTCCAAGTGCTCAGAGCTCCCTGCATCATATATGGGTTAAGATGTGAGAAGTGCAGTCCTTGTGATGCAGTCAGCACAAGGACCATGTTGCACCAACTGTACACTTTTTTGGAGCTGCTGGGACCAACTGTTTGTTGCAATAGAGGCTCAAAGTGATTTGAGTTGGTTTAATTTTTTGTTTACACCTATGGTGAAGTTTACATATATTTATAAACATTGTTGCATTTACTTTATCCATTGAATGCTGATGCTTATTTATTGGCATTCTTGTGACTACACACTTATAGATGCATGCATCTAATAAAGTTATTTTTATAGTGTGGTACATGAGTATTTTGTCTTTATATATATCCCTTGTTTAAAGGGAATCGAGCACCAGGTGCACAGCATAGTACCTGAAGGTATCATGCTATGCACCTGATGACCCTGACTTCAGCACTGTAAGTTCCATCAAAATGGCCTCTATGGTTATCCTTTAATGCTTTTATAAAGAATTATGTTAATTACCAGCTTAGGAGCAGTGGGAGTGCTCCAGTGCACCTAAGGGCTCCTTATGTCACCCAGTTCAAATATACATTTCTTGGATCTAGAACTTATTGAAGATTAAAAAACACAATTTATACTAAAAACCTTCTTTAAAGATAAGATTGTGAATATTTTTATCCCATAGGCAGTTGCCCAATTATGCGCCGTGGTTGAAACAAACATCCCAAAGGGACAACTAAAAGAATAAAAAGAAAATTGCCACAAGAAGGAGGAGTACGAAGAGCAGGCTGCACATAAAAGAGAATGGGTTTTTACAAAGAAATGATAAATAGAGGAGCTAGATAAAGCACAAACCGAATAGAGCAAGGAAACCTCAAGAATGAGTGATATGAAAGAAAATTAAAGAATCAATTTATTATGGGCGAAAAATAATGAAAAAATAGTTGTCCATTCATCACGATAACGAAGGATGCACACTCATCAAAAAAATTTTTTAAACAGAATTGGCACATTTTAAAACCACGATCCAGTCATAGGACACCTTATAACAGAAACAAAAATTGTTCACAGGAAAAAAGGAATGTGAAAGTTGTATAGTACAGAGTAGTATATCATAAAAGATGACTACAGATATACGCACATAAAGGTTTTTGAGTGCACACCATTGTAACGTGTGCAACAGCACGGGAGAATCAATCCAAGGGTGTATTTATAATTTCCCTCATCTGACAACGCACAAGTGTTTAATATAAAACACTTTGCCACGTGTGACTCCATTCAATTATTATATGATATCTGTCCATGTGGCTAAAATATATTGGAAGAACCATAAGGAACTGAAGGTTAGGGTGGAGAACATTGTAGGAACTCAAAAACTGGTAAATTAGATAATTCCTTGTCTGCCCCTTATGTGAAATTTCATCAAACCAATTCCAAAGGGTACTAAGTCTTACCCTTGAACAGGTATCCCCACATTGGAGAGGAGATGATCGAGAAAAGAAAATGAGACAAAGAGAATCTTTTGGATTATCATTAAAAAACCTGATCCGATGGGAATCAATGCGACTTTGAGATAAAGTTTCCTTAGTATCCCCCTGCAACTGAGTATGAGTTTATAAATCACTATGAACACTAAACCAGCGCACTTAATTTTGCACATTTTAGTATTAATACATAATCACCTCATATTTTATGTTGAATGTTTACATTATATCTATGTTTAGATGGAAGAATATTTTGTTATTAAATATATCAAACTTCATAGGAATCATATAAGAAGGAAGTTACTGATAAGATGAAAAATAATTTTTTAGTAAAAAATAATTTTTTTAGTATTGATACCTTCTTACATTTATATAGTTTGATATGTGTTTTAATACGTTTTTAATATGTATGTCCCCATCCATTGGATGTCTCATCCAAGTAAATCTCCTGATGTAGTCGGGAGAGTAAATTACTATAAGAGTCAACAACTGCATGCACGTGGAAGACCCGGAAGAACCGTGGAGGCGAAACTCGAGTCGGGCGAGGAAA
Source organism: Engystomops pustulosus (assembly GCA_019512145.1). Lineage (NCBI taxonomy): Eukaryota > Metazoa > Chordata > Amphibia > Anura > Leptodactylidae > Engystomops > Engystomops pustulosus. The sequence goes on along the minus strand of WNYA01002553.1, from coordinate 26,701 downwards.
ACCGAAAGTGCATTTTAATTACTAAAGGCCTTATTTTCCTTTGTCTGTGAGTATATTGAATAAATGTTTCAACTTAATACCACAAAAGGTGTCTGCACTATCGCGTGTTATCTTCTCTTCCTTTTGCGGAACCCCATTTACCACCGATCTCCATCACTCTCTACCTTTGTTGTGAACCGGAGTGACCGCGAAATTTGTGAACACACCACACGTGGAAGCAGTTCCTGGTCGGAGGATTTTAACCCACGCACCGGTAACCAAACAACGATCCGGGGTTTTCGTCAGCAAAAAAAAAAAAAAAAAAACAAAAAAAAAAAAAAAAAAAAAAAAAAACAAAAAAAAAAAAAAAAAAAAAAAAAAAAAAAAAAAAAAAAAAAAAAACATGACGGAGAAAGCTGAGTGAGAGCGTGGAATACCGAGAACACTTTTCCATAAAGAAGTACGTAATAATTAATTCCACTCTTGGACGCTTGATGTGCGCTAATAAAGAGCCGGGCAAGGACGTTGATGCGGTGAAACATATACTTCTTTCTTCTGTGATCTGTAGGTGTTTGACTTCTACACCTGTGTTGCCCTGAGCCGTCCAACCCCCCACCCCTATCGAATGTTTTTTCTTTTACATAATAGGTTAAGGTTTGAGCTTTTGTGAAATTTTTGTTATTTGTGCAGAGTGTAACAGCCTGTGAAGCTGCAGCACGGAGAGGGTATGGTAACACCGCCCAGGGCTCTTTAGATTCATTATCATTTTAAAAAGTAATTATAGAAGGGAGAGACCATGGATAACAGATATAAGAAGATTCCCACAGTTACTGTGCCTGGATCTATGACGAATGTCCCTCGTTTATCAGGATGGATTTTCATGGTAGATTTCCTTTAACAATCTCTGTGATATAAAGAGGTGCTGCAGCGACTAGGTGGATGATTCTCTAATTCTGGAAGTCCCCAGTCTGTAATAAAGGCGTCTCCGGATCCGGCAGAGAGAGTAATGGCCGGACATGTTGTACTGCAGTCACTCATCTGCACATAACACTTTCCATCATGGAGAACAGTGACCAACGTGGCAGGTGACACAGGAGCCGTGACATCAGTAATGGAGATTATACAGGAGGGAGATCACTCATATACAGCTATAACATACAGCTCACCAATCATGTGTACAGGGAATATACAGTATATACTATACAGAGACACAGTATATACTATACAGAGACACAGTATATACTATATAGAGACACAGTATATACTATATAGAGATACAGTATATACTATATAGAGACACAGTATATACTATATAGAGACACAGTATATACTATACAGAGACACGTATAACTATATAGAGACACAGTATATTCCTATACAGAGACACAGTAAGAATATATAGAGGACACAGTATTTACATATAGAGACACAGTATATACTATCAGAGACACCGTATATACTCTCTAGAGGACCCCACAGTAATCACTATATAGGACCAAGATATACTATACAGAGACACAGTTCTCCCTATATAGAGGACACAGTATAACTATATAGAGACACAGTATATACTATATAATGAGAACAGTATATACATACAGAGACACCGTATATTACTATATAGAGACACAGTTATATATACAGAGAACAGTATATACTTATCCAGGAGACACCGATATACTATATAAGAGACACAGTATATACTATACGAGACACATGTATCTACCGATATAGAGACACAGTAATATATATAGAGACACAAGTATATAACTCTACAGAGACACAGTATATACTATATAGAGACACAGTAGTCTACTATATAGAGACACAGTATATACTATATAGAAGGCACAGTAATTATATATTACAGAGGGACACAGTATATACTATAGTAGAGACACAGTATATACTATAAGCGGACACAGTATATACTATATAGAGGCACAGTAATACTATACAGAGACACCGTATATACTAATAGAGACCACAGTAGTCTACTATACAGAGACCACAGTATATTTACTCTATAGAGACACAGTATCTACTATACAGAGGACACAGTATCTACATACAGAGACACAGTATATTACTATATAGAGACACAGTCTCGATATACAGAGACACAGTATCTACTATTACAGACAAAGTAATTATAACTATATAGAGACCCAGATATAAGATATAGAGGAACAACAGTATTATATATAGAGACACAGTCTATACTATACAGAGACACCGTTTATATACTATATAGAGACACCAGTATATACTATTACAAGAGACACAGATATACTAATAGGACACAGTATATACGATATAGAGGCACAGTATATACTATAAGAGACACCAGTATATTAACTATACAGAGACACCGTATAACTATATAGAGACACGTATATATATACAGAGGAACACAGATATACTATATAGAGGACACCGTATATACTATATGAGAGACACCGTCTATACTAACAGAGACACAGTATTACTTATAGGACACAGTATATACTATATAGAGACACCAGTATATACTATACAGAGACACCGTATATTAATTATATAGGACACGTATATACAGACAGAGACACAGTTATACTAACAGAGACACCGTAGATACTATATAGAGACACAGTATATACTATACAGAGAACACAGTATATCACTATATAGAGACACAGTATATAAATATAGAGACACAGTATATACTATACAGAGACACAGTATATACTATATGAGGAACAGTATATTATATATAGAGACACAGTATATACTATATAGAGGCACAGTATATACTATACAGAGGACCCAGTATATACTATACAGAGACACAGTATATACTATATAGAGGCACAGTATATACTATACAGAGACACAGTTATAACTAGATAGGGGGGGGAGACACAGTATATACTATACAGGAAACAGTATATATATATACGAGGACACAGTATATACTATAGAGACACATATATACCGATACAGAGGACACAGTAATAAATATATAGGACAAGTATATAATATATAAGGACACAGTATATACTATACAGAGGACACGTATATTACTATATAGAGACACAGTATATACTATATAGAGGGAACCGTTATATATTAGAGGCACCGTATATACTTAACAGAGAACAGTATATAATATATAGAGACACAGTAATACTATATAGAGGACACAGTATAATACTATACAGAGACACGTATATACTAATAGAGACAAAGGATATACTTATAGAGACACAGTATATACTATATAGAGGCACAGTATATCGATAAGAGCACAGTATAATACATACAGAGACACAGTATATACTATATGGACACAGTATATACTATACAGACGACACAGTAATACATATAGAGGCCACAGTATATGAATATACAGAGGACACAGTTTACTATTAGAGACACAGTATATACTATACAGAGCACAGTATAAATACTATATAGAGGCACAGTTATATACCAGAGACACAGTATATACTATATAGAGATACAGTATATACTATTACAGGACACAGTAATACTCTACGAGACAAAGTATTTATATAACAGAGACAAACGTTATACTATATAGAGACACATATATATATACAGAGACACAGTATATTTACTATAAAGAGACACAGTATATACTATATAGAGACACAGTATATACTATATAGAGGCACAGTATATACTATACAGAGACACAGTATATACTATACAGAGACACAGTATATACTATATAGAGATACAGTATATACTATACAGAGATACAGTATATACTATATAGAGACACAGTATATACTATACAGAGATACAGTATATACTATATAGAGACACAGGGGAATATTTATCAGGGCCTCTGTGCCACGTCAGTATTTTGAAGGGGCTTGAGGGGTGGCCTGACCGGTCGAGTGGAGGGTGCGACCGACCCGGAGTGATCTGGCCCAGGGCGTTACTGTCGGAAGTCAGAAAGCTGCAAAAAACCGGTCTAAAAGCCTGATAATGTTGGCAAGATTTTAGGACAGGGGGGGGGAGGGGATTTACTAATTCTGGCGCAAGCACGAGTGTTGGCATTGGAGATCAGCCTCCGCAAGGCACAGCCCAATGTATTAAAGTGGTGCACGGCTGTAAGTAATTAATGGGTAGACGGAACTTATCAGTCGTGCGCCATAAAAATGCCGACATCAATGAGATGTGCGGCCCAATTCTTATGGACTGCCTGCGCCTTAAGTTTGCCTCTGACCATTTTGTTTATGGTTCTATTGTGCGCCAAAATTTGCACAAAAATGCGACCCAAAATACCACATTAATGTGAGGATAACGTGGGGGAAAAGTTGGTCCGCCCAACTTGTCCGAAAAAAAACAAAAAAAATAGGAGGAGCGGGGGATGATGATATAGCGGAGGAAACATTGCTCTTTGGTGGGCAAAACTCATAGCAATGGAAACAATACACTTTTGCCGCCAAAAACCCCCACAAGTACGCCCGCAATACGAAATACATCTGCCCCTGGGTTTTGGCCACAAAACTACCAGACATTGTGGGCACAAAAGGCGTTTATAAAATCTCCCCTCTAAAGGTGAACTATACAGAGATACAGGTCCACATTTATCAAAACTAGTGCAGGGGGCGCCAGATTCATGAATTGTGGGGCGCAGTCTCCATTATCCGGCACCCCCGGCACTGCTCGGGAAGTGCTCGGGCTCCGGTGTCTCGGTATGTTGCCATTTGTGCCATACTCCCAGGGCCGCATCGGGGCCGACAACTGAGCTACTGCCCCTATGGGCCCGGACTCTAAGACACTAGGGGGGGCCCGATGGCCTCATTGCCATGAGCAGAGCCGGATCATCATGCGGCGCTATTGGAGCGCTAGCGCCGGGCCCCGGTCCGGATTTATTGGTTGGGGCCCCCGGCCCTGGCGCCTCCAATAGCGCCGATCTATTCATGCTCCTGTGGGGGCCCCGGCAGGCCCCGAAACTCTCCACGGTGACGGCGGGACCTCCGTCCGTACGGACGGAAGCTCCTGCCCGTCAATGTATAGTGCTCGATGCGGCCGGAACGGCCCCCCGCTCGAGCACTATTACTGGAGCGTGTGCGCGGGGTTGTCTTCCGGCCACCAGCGCTCCATGAATAGGATGCGCGGCGCGCGAGGATGACGTCAATCCGCGGCCGCCACCCTTTCCTGCCTGGCCGCGGGCTGAAGAAAGAAGATGTGGAGCCTAGTAGTACGAGTTTTTTTTTTTTTTTAAATCAATAGCAGTAAAACATGGTGGGGGGGGTTATTAAAATAGGGGGCAGAACCTATATAATTCACTGGTTGGGGGGAGGAGCACCGATTAATAACGTGTGGGGGGGGCAGCCACAATATTCAGTTGGGTCAAATAATTTAATTCCTTGTGGGGGGGCAGCACATCATGGCACCTTATTATTCCTTGTTGGGGGCGCCAGCACATCATTTTATTTCCATGGGGGGGGGGGCCAGAACATATTATTTCTATGGGGGGCGGCATCCAGCTATCATTTATTCTCATGTGGGGGGGGGTGCAGCATATCATTTAATTCCATTGTGGGGGTGGGGGGCGGGGAACAGACAAAGCAGGGGGGCGGGCAGCCTCGGGGCACCAAGAATATCATGTAGGAAGGGGGGCGGGGGGGCGACTTAGCAGTTAATTCAGGTGGGGGGGGTGAAGCATATCATTAATTCATTGTGGTTGGGGGGGGCCAGCCATGGGCAGGGGCCGGGGCAGGAAATTATTGGCGGGCAGCATATTATTTAATCCATTGTGGGGGGGGGCAGCAATCATTAATCCATTGTGGGGGGGGGGGACGGCAGAGAGGGACGGACATGAAGGCATATCATTTAATCCATATGTGGGGGGGGCAGGGAAAGCATATATTAATCCCAATTGTGGGGGGGGGCCGTCGTCCAGCAATCATTTAATCCATTGTGGAGGGGCAGCATATCATTTAATTCATTGTGGGGGGGGGGCCCAGCATCAGCATCATTTAATCATGTGGGGGGGGCCAGCATCAGGCATATCAATTTAATTCATGTGGCGGGGGCCAGCATAAATTAATTCCATTTGTTCGGGGGGGGCAGGGCAGCATTGGCAGGGGACCAGCATCTCATTAATTCATTGTGGGGGGCAGCCATCAGCCAGCCAGCAGCCTATCATTTAATTTCATGTGGGGGGGGGGGGGGGCCAGAACAACCACCAGAATATCATTTTAAATCCATTGTGGTGGTGGGGGCAGCTATTATTATCCATTGTGGGGGGGGGGGCCCAGGGCATATTTATTTAATCCATTGTGGGGGGGGGGGGCGGCATATCATTTATTCCATTGTGGGGGGGCAGCACATCATTTAATCCATTGTGGGGCAGCATATATTTAATCCAATGTGGGGGGGGCGGCAGCGGGGGCAGACAATGGGCAGCAGAATATTATTTAATCCATTGGTGGGGGGGGGGGGCCAGCATAGGCCAGCATATATTTAATCATTGTTGGGGGGCTTGCGGCTGGGGCTGGGAGCCAGAGGTGGGTCGAACCACCGCACGGAGGATGGCGTGGCGAAGGCGGTAAGACAGGAAGGACGATTGCGGGGAGGAAGCGCGGCGAAGGACGCGGGAGGCCGACGGGGGAAGCGGGAAAAGGCGAAGTTGGCAGAGAGGGGAGGGGATGATGGAGCTATGTGTAGCACGGCAGGAGGAAGAGGGCAGGAGGGGGAGGAAGGAAGAGCGGGGTTGAAGGGAGGTCAGAAGGATAAGGCAGAGGGGGAGACAGGAACAGGGAGGGTCGAGAATGAGGCGCACCGGAAGGAGGACCGGGGAGGAATCTGGGGAGGCAAGGGTGAGAGTCCGGGGAGGGGGCGGGAGGCGGCCAGTGGAGCGCTAGGAAGGAGGCGAAGAAAATAGGACAGAGAGGTAGGGGCGGAATAGAAGGAGAGCGGCCAGGGCGGAAGGCGGAAGAATAAGGGGCGGAAAGAGGCAAGGAATGGCGGAAATCCGGGGCAAGAGAAGGGCGGAAGGCCGACCGCGGCATGGGCCACGGGCATATAATTGGCGGGGCAGGCGCGGCGGTGCGGCGGGCCTGGCAATAGGCATCGGCATGGAGGCAGCGGCCATAATGGGCCGGGAGACGGCGGGGGAGGAGGACAGGAAATTGGAAAGTCGGCGCCGGACGGTCGCAGGGGCGAAAGAAACAGTTGTGCGGGGGACAGAGGGAAGGCGGGGACCGGGAGGAGTGAGGGAGGATCGGAGGGAGTAAGGACAGAGAAATGGAACGCGACAGGCTCGGGAGGAAGGCGGGGCGAGGCGGGCAGGTGCGAAGCGGAAAGAGGAAATGAGGCAATCGGGCGGCGGCGAGGAGAGGCCATCACGCGGACAGGCGGAAAGGGGCGGGAGACGGCATCGGCGGAGCGGCGGCATGAGGACATGGCAGGCACGGGCGGCATGAGGGCGCGGCCCGGCATGCGCGGCCTCTCGGCATATCATTTATTCCATTGTGGGGGGGCAGCACACATTTAATCAATTGTGCGGGGGCAACCAAGCATTTATTTAATCCATTGTGGCGGGGGGGGGGTGGGCAGCATCAGCATGGCAGCTAATTATTTAATCCAGGTGGGGGGGGGGGCGCATAGATTTAATCCATTGTGGGGGGGGGGGGGGGGGGGGCCCGGCATATCATTTAATTCATTGTGGGGGGCCAGCAATTTATGCAGCATTCATTAACCCCCAAATTTTTTGTGGGGGGGGGGCGCATTGGGGGGGGGGGCAGCATATCATTTAATTCATTGTGGGGGGGGGCAGCATATCATTTAATTCATTGTGGGGGGGGGGGCAGCATATCATTTAATTCATTGTGGGGGGCAGCATATTTATTCCATTGTGGGGGGGCAGCATATCATTTATTCCATTGTGGGGGGGGCAGCATATCATTTATTCCATTGTGGGGGGGCAGCATATCAATTAATTCATTGTGGGGGGCGGCATATCATTTAATTTATTGTGGGGGGCGGCATATCATTTCATTCATTGTGGGGGGCGGCATATCATTTTATTCATTGTGGGGGGGCAGCATATCATTTCATTCCTTGTGGGGGGCAGCATATCAAATAAATCATTGTGGGGGGGGGCAGCATATCAATAATGAGGGGATGTGTTCTATGTGGGGTAGCGTGCGGTCACTTGTGTTGTGAGGGTTATTTAGGAGCGCAGTGTTGTTATCCAGGAGACTTTATACTGTAAGTGACTGTGGTATTTTTAGGGTCCCGGGTGGAGATGCTGCACGGAGCTGAAGATATCCGGCCGTGAATTCACCTTTGATACGTCATGGATTGGAGAACCCGGAATAAAGTCCTCCTGATGGAAGAGATTGTCATCTATAAGGTACTAGATGCCACTAATGACTCCCAGATCCTGTAGTCAGTCACACAGTGTCAGGGAGCTGTCTGTAGGGATGTTAATTGTTAGTAAAGTTTTCAGCATTTTCTGAACAGGGAGTGGAATTTGATAAAAGATTTTGCAAATCTGAAAGTAAGAAGACTGATTGCTCCGTGAATCTGAATTTGCGGTTACTTTGCCAAGATCTAGCTGATGTGGCTTCAGGCCAGAGTATAGTTTGTAGAACATGGTCCTTGCTGACCGCGTCACAAGGACTGCACCCTAAGCCAGTTATAATGCAAGGAATTCCACAGTGCTTGGAGTGGCAGTGCACTGTAAAGACAAACGATGTCATTACAGTTCACTGCAGCTCCAAGTGCTCAGAGCTCCCTGCATCATATATGGGTTATGATGTGAGAAGTGCAGTCCTTGTGATGCAGTCAGGACCATGAATGCTGATGCTTATTTATTGGCATTCTTGTGACTACACACTTATAGATGCATGCATCTAATAAAGTTATTTTTATAGTGTGGTACATGAGTATTTTGTCTTTATATATATCCCTTGTTTAAAGGGAATCGAGCACCAGGTGCACAGCATAGTACCTGAAGGTATCATGCTATGCACCTGATGACCCTGACTTCAGCACTGTAAGTTCCATCAAAATGGCCTCTATGGTTATCCTTTAATGCTTTTATAAAGAATTATGTTAATTACCAGCTTAGGAGCAGTGGGAGTGCTCCAGTGCACCTAAGGGCTCCTTATGTCACCCAGCGGCCAGTCCTGCGGTGATCCGAAATCCCGATACCTGTGCCTGCTCAGCAGCCTCTGTGAATCAGTGTGCAGGTGCTGGGACTTTAGGTTTCCTTGGGGCATGCAATGAACGCTCCTTCTTTTCCTTCCCATTGGTTCTGAGGAAATATGAAGTCCTGACCCTTATGCAGTGATTCACAGAGGTTGCTGAGCAGGCACAGGTACCAGGACTTCAGATTACCTCAGGACTGGTGGCAGGGTGACGTAAAGAGCCCTTAGGTGCACTGGAGCACCCCCACTGGTAATTAACACAATTCTTTATTAAAACATTAAAAGATAGTGGCGGCCCTAGCAATTGCACTTTATAATGTTATATTTGTTATATGTTGTCTGTTAAACACTTTTATATGTTTACTGTTCACCATGCTTTAGTTTTTGATGCCATATTTGCACTATAATAAATATACTTGACCAAAAGTATGACTCCTATTGGCAATCTACCAGAAGAGTGTGCCTTGTCGTAGCAACAGGCCTCAAACCCTGTTTGTGAAAGGTCACTGCGGGGGGCAGGAGGCTTGTTCGGTTTTGGGGTGTGTTGGGGCCCAGACACTTTTGCTGTATGGGGCCCCGAATTTCCTGATGGCTGCCCTGCATACTCCTATCATTTCCAGCTTACTTTGCCAAATTTTGATGCTGTAAATTCACTAATGATCTGTAACAAACCTCTGCGACCTTCACATCCGTGGATATACTGAAAATACATTACAGATGATTACTCACTGGAGGACGTCTAATGGCCACTGGACACACATGAATACACATGTTCTGTACACTACAGTTATTTTTTTTTTGCCATTTATAAAAATTTACGTTGCACTTCACAAATATATTATAATATTTATACCCTGTGTTGCTCTACTGCAAGTTACTACTTGAATATATCTAATAGGTCAAGACCTTCTGATTCCTTTAGCAGGGTTGGACTGGGGTTTATAGGGTTCACCAGTGAAATTGATTCTGTGGGCCCCCCCTTAATGTAACATTAAGGGGGGCCTTAATCTTTGCTGCAGTCAAGGATCCGAGCATTTCCAAGCATAGACATAGAGGGTGGGGAAGTGAAATACAAAAGAAACTAAATCCGTTCTCCTGTACTCTCTTTAAGGACTCTTGGTTTGTAAGCTACAAGGGTGAGATTATGAGGGCATACATTTGAGGTTTCCTGGTCTTACTGCTAGTGACTGGGCTTTGGTTAGGGATGTAAGAGTCAGCACTCAGCAGTAATTAATCAGCATAATTCCCACCTGGGGAATGAGAATGTCAGAGACAGTCACTGGAATGAGAGTGTCAGAGACTTTCACTTAAATGAGAGTGTCAGAGACAGTCACTGGATTATGAGAGTGTCAGAGACAGTCACTGGAATGAGAGTGTCAGAGACAGTCACTCAAATAAGAGTGTCAGAGATAGTCACTGGAATGAGAGTGTCAGAGACAGTTACTGGAATGAGAGTCTCAGAGACAGTCACTCAAATGAGAGTGTCAGAGAAATTAACTCAAATGAGAGTTTCAGAGACAGTTACTGGAATGAGAGTCTCAGAGACAGTCACTCAAATGAGAGTGTCAGAGACAGTCACTGGAATAAGAGTGTCAGAGACAGTTACTGCCAGAGGCTGCCAGAGACAGACAGTCGCTGAAAGAGACTGCCAGAGACAAACAGTAACTGAAAGATACTGCCAGAGGCAGACAGTCACTGAAAGAGACTGCCAGAGTGGACAGTCACTAAAAGAGACTGCCAGAGTGGACAGTCACTCAAAGAGACTGCCATAGACAGTCTCTCAAAGAGATGGTCAGAGACAGAGAAGGTCAGAGACAGAGACGGTCAAAACATTTTATAAAAAAGAGACAGTCACTGGAATGAGAGTGTCAGAGGCAGTCACTGGAATGAGAGTGTCAGAGAAAGTCACTCAAATGAGAGTTTCAGAGACAGCCACTGGAATGAGAGTGTCAGAGACAGTCACTGGAGTGAGAGTCTCAAAGACAGTCACTCAAATGAGAGTGCCAGAGACAGTCACTGGAATAAGAGTGTCAGAGACAGTCACTGCCAGAGACTGCCAGATACAGACAGTCGCTGAAAAAGACTGCCAGAGACAAACAGTAACTGAAAGAGACTGCCAGAGACAGACAGTCACTCAAAGAGACTGCCAGAGTGGACAGTCACTTAAAGAGACTGCCAGAGTGAACAGTCACTCAAAGAGATGGTCAGTGACAGAGACGGTCAGTGACAGAGACAGTCTGGGACTATCCCAGGCATTGCCAGGAGCTACAGCTAGTAAATATATTATATATAATACACAGGTATACCTGTTATATAATAGTAACCCATAAGTATGTATGGAGGCTATACAGAGGAATCTACTACCAGCCTGTCCCCATTCCGGAGGGATTACTCATCTCCCATGTGCATTACTCTCTAGGAATAAGCGACGGCTCAGGATTTTATGAGTGATACATAAATGGTAGAAGCACGCTGCGGGCTGGACATGACGGGACACGCTGACATACATAAAAGTGTCACCTCTCATCCTCCTAACTACACATAGCAACGACTGCACCAAACAGCAATCTACTACAACAGCAGCATCATACAACGCGTGAGAAAAGAACACGTAACACACCATACATCTGACATCCAGCGCGTGGGAACCTTCTATCTATATATCATCTTATATCTATATCTATCTATCTATCTCATATCTATCTATCTATCTATCTATCTATCTATCTATCTCCTATCTATCTATCTATCTATCTATCTATCTATCTCCTATCTATCTATCTATCTATCTATCTATCTCCTATCTATCTATCTATCTATCTATCTATCTATCTATCTATCTCCTATCTATCTATCTATCTATCTATCTATCTATCTATCTATCTACATGTATCTATCTATCTATCTATCTATCTAGGAATGAAAAAACGGCAGCACTCCATATAGTGAAAAGAAATGTGGCAAGGACTGCACCCTAAGCCAGTTATAATGCAAGGAATTCCACAGTGCTTGGAGTGGCAGTGCACTGTAAAGACAAACGATGTCATTACAGTTCACTGCAGCTCCAAGTGCTCAGAGCTCCCTGCATCATATATGGGTTATGATGTGAGAAGTGCAGTCCTTGTGATGCAGTCAGCACAAGGACCATGTTGCACCAACTGTACACTTTTTTGGAGCTGCTGGGACCAACTGTTTGTTGCAATAGAGGCTCAAAGTGATTTGAGTTGGTTTAATTTTTTGTTTACACCTATGGTGAAGTTTACATATATTTATAAACATTGTTGCATTTACTTTATCCATTGAATGCTGATGCTTATTTATTGGCATTCTTGTGACTACACACTTATAGATGCATGCATCTAATAAAGTTATTTTTATAGTGTGGTACATGAGTATTTTGTCTTTATATATCTCCCTTGTTTAAAGGGAATCGAGCACCAGGTGCACAGCATAGTACCTGAAGGTATCATGCTATGCACCTGATGACCCTGACTTCAGCACTGTAAGTTCCATCAAAATGGCCTCTATGGTTATCCTTTAATGCTTTTATAAAGAATTATGTTAATTACCAGCTTAGGAGCAGTGGGAGTGCTCCAGTGCACCTAAGGGCTCCTTATGTCACCCAGCGGCCAGTCCTGCGGACTGCGGTGATCCGAAATCCCGATACCTGTGCCTGCTCAGCAGCCTCTGTGAATCAGTGTGCAGGTGCAGGGACTTTAGGTTTCCTTGGGGCATGCAATGAACGCTCCTTCTTTTCCTTCCCATTGGTTCTGAGGAAATATGAAGTCCTGACCCTTATGCAGTGATTCACAGAGGTTGCTGAGCAGGCACAGGTACCAGGACTTCAGATTACCTCAGGACTGGTGGCAGGGTGACGTAAAGAGCCCTTAGGTGCACTGGAGCACCCCCACTGGTAATTAACACAATTCTTTATTAAAACATTAAAAGATAGTGGCGGCCCTAGCAATTGCACTTTATAATGTTATATTTGTTATATGTTGTCTGTTAAACACTTTTATATGTTTACTGTTCACCATGCTTTAGTTTTTGATGCCATATTTGCACTATAATAAATATACTTGACCAAAAGTATGACTCCTATTGGCAATCTACCAGAAGAGTGTGCCTTGTCGTAGCAACAGGCCTCAAACCCTGTTTGTGAAAGGTCACTGCGGGGGGCAGGAGGCTTGTTCGGTTTTGGGGTGTGTTGGGGCCCAGACACTTTTGCTGTATGGGGCCCCGAATTTCCTGATGGCTGCCCTGCCTAGTTCCATGAGTAGTGATGAGTAGGGTTGAGCCAACTGTTGTCCTATGTGGATGTCCACCTGTAACATGATCGTCCACCCACAAGTCCATGGACTTTAACTAAGGTACATCAAAACCTACAGGATTGTTCTCACTCTCCACTGATGGCACCCAATGTAAGGAGCCCTCAGCTATCGAAGAAGCATGTCCACCTTAAGACTGTGATAAATTGTATAAGAGAAACCCATCGGTCAAACAGATTGTTTCTTAATTGTATAAGAGAAACCCATCGGTCAAACAGATTGTTTCTTCGACTCCGACCATATGACTCAAATGTTTCTCGACTACCTTAAGCTCCTTGGTGGTGCTGTTTGGCCAATTCAATATATACTTCCAAATCTTCTAATCTTCTGGTTTGAGGCACCAAGTCACACATGTATGGGCAAAACAACACCGGATTGGTGGATCTAACAACATTGATCTTGAGATGTCAGCCATTGCATTGGCCTCCTGAAATAGGAGCCTAGCCTGGAAAACACATGTCTTCCAAGATGTCCATCCCACGAAGCCCAGTAGAGTCCAATAGGGAATTGTATAAGAGAAACCCATCGGTCAAACAGATTGTTTCTTCGACTTCGACCATATGACTCAAATGTTTCTCGACGACCTTAAGCTCCTTGGTGGTGCTGTTTGCCAATTCAATATATACTTCCAAATCTTCTAATCTTCTGGTATGAGGCACCAAGTCACACATGTATGGGCAAAACAACACCGGATTGGTGGATCTAACAACATTGATCTTGAGATGTCAGCCATTGCATTGACCTCCTGAAATAGGACCCTAACCTGGAAAACACACGTCTTCCAAGATGTCCATCCCACGAAGCCCAGTAGAGTCCAATAGGGTTACATGTCCAAGAAGAAAGACTTCTTCCCGTGACTGGCACTTTAGGGTTGGCTATTAATAGACATCTTAAAGTCTTCGGGGATCTGTTAGAGATGTTATAGAGTTCCCAGTACATTTTTTAGTATAATTTCCCTTCTATGATCATCAAAATTGAAATATTCTCTGCACAGCTTGATTCTTAATTCAGAACATATTTTATTTTCGGCTTTATAGATCTGGCTTCCATTTTCATATCTGCTCAGCCTTCTGTGTCGGGAAAGAGAAGGAGTGTTTGTTGCTGCTTTTCGTATTCATTTCCGTCATCCTTTTGTCAGGAAGAATATGACAAGTTCTGGCAGGGTTCCTAATTTTCCTTAAGAACATTCTCTACAACAACACATGGAAATATTAGCACAGAATATTTTATCTTTGGGTCCTTAAAGACGCCTACACCATTGAGTGTTAACACATGAATCCTCCCGCCGTATTGTAGCCCATGGCCAATGGATGTGGGTTCCCGTACTGGCCTCATGTCTACCGGTCTTGTATTACTGAGTGATTATTTTGGAACAATTTCTCAATGATGTCTCATCCTCCAGTATATAGCAAGGCCTAGACTTCATCCATAGTCCTGGCCTTACGACATTTGAGAGGATGTCCATTTTTGAAAAGGGGGTATCTATATAGTGAGTGGGCACATACAGGGGCTATCTATGTGTTGAGTGGGCATGTGCAGCAGAGTGGGGTCCTGTCTAGTTTGTCATGGCTCAAAAATGTTTTGTTAAAAAAATGTGTATAATGTTATGTAACAATGTGGAAATGGACACTGGTGGGAGGGCCCAAAAACATCTTACAGTCGGGGGCCCCAAATTCCAAATGGCAGCCCTGGAAGCAGTCATTGGTGCCTCACAAGTTTCCCTCTGGCCAAGACCAGAAACAGTAGGAACAGGAAAAACCCTAATGGAATGGGGCAGCTGATGGTAGGTGAGTATTCTAATGAAAACATCATGGATATTTATCTGCCTTCCATAACACTTTCCGGTAAGAATAACCTTTTAAGGACTAAAGCCTCCTTCTCGGTGCAGGGTCTAGCCCAATGTTTAGATTAACGTTTCCATTCGGTTGAAGAATATTAGATCCAATAAAGCTATGTTTGAGTTCTATCTACTTAATGGATAATCATTTTGGGAAAAACTTACCATCAAGCCGGGAAGTGTTCGCAGATAGGCAGTCTGAGGGCATACCTAGGACACCTGGTAGGTGGGGGGACCACTTGAACCCGAGCCAGGGAAAGTAGAGCCATTGCAAATTGGCCTACCCCCAAACGAAGAAAAAGAGAAAGGAAGACAGGTTGATGTTCATGTTCTAGGAAACAGCTGGTAACTACCGTAGTCGTCCTAACTACAGTACCCGGGCCAAGCCCCCACAGACCTCACAAAGAAGAAACTACCACCAAAAAAGTTAGTCAGTCTGGATCTGGCCGTTGTGAGCGTTCCATGGCGGCTCTGAAAAATTGGCTCGACGAGCTTCTCCAGTCTTACAGAGTCCAGATATTCACCGCAAGTTCGTGAGTCAGACTGACGCCAGCGCCTATTGGGGCTTGGGTGCGGTACTCGCCAGGTTCAACCAGGGAGAGGCGACCCCCATCCATACATAAGCAGGAACTCTTACCAGGGAGGGTGCCTAGCCACCGATAGAAAAAGAATGCCTTTGGGCCATTGTGTGGGCCCCTACAGAAACTACAGCCCTACTTATATGCCGAAAGTTTCACCGTGGTAACGGACCACAACCCTCTCAGTCTGGCTTCACGGGTATCTGGGGATAAAGGAAAGACTGCTGAGATGGAAGTGCTAGGACCTAGCAGCAATATGACTTTACATTCAACACAAGAAGGCAGTGAAATGGGAAATTTGCGGACGGGTTTGTCACGGCAGGGAGAGCCGGCGACAAATGCTTGAGGATATTGATTAGAATATCAAAAATCCCAGCCATATCCTTGGGGGAGGTGTGATAATAATATTACTTCTCCACCGTTTGTTTTGCGTATATTATATATTTTTTTTATTCTTTCTTTGTGTTTTTTCATTCTCATGTTATAATTCATTAGGCTTTACCATTTGTTTAAGATCAGCCAGGAACGGGAGCCTGGCAGGTGGTTGTATAAAACCCCAGGTGAGTCTATCTGATTCAGAGAAGCAATGGGTCTTCCCAATGGTAAAAAACACCTCTTCGGCCAGAGTAGTCTAGTTTATTGGTGAGATGAAAAGAAGCCACTAGATCATGTTTTTCCTCCAATTCAGAAACAGGGCGAATATCATAGCTGCCATAACTGGGACAGTTAATTCTATAGTTGGTCCCAGTTTACAAGCGACATTGAGTGGGTTCTGACCACACTCCGGTGTCCGAAAATCAGTAACATTAGCTGCAAGGAGGGCTTATTTGTGTGCTAATAGCAGGAACACCCTCTATATAGGGCTAAGGTGACCCCCGTTTTGTGTATGGGTGTTAATGGGAAATAACATGCCGTTTGGTTGGTGGAAGCCAGCACAATTGTATGCCACTCCCAATCAAAAGTATTGGGGTTTGATAAAAACCCAAGACCCAAAAAGTAGCTCACTGATGGAGAGGGCGATAGAAAACACTCCCCCTCACTGTGACAATCACAGCCAGGGTGTGGGGTCAAAAATTCCTTTGGGCTTAATTTAAATGAGCAGCCACTTATTAGTGTTCAGTCTGGGTGACCTATGACAATAGTAGGCTGGATCGACTGCTTATGCCCTTGTTCCTCGGCCAAGAATTTTCCTTCCTATTCACTACTAAGAAGAATTTTTTGTTTCCGGTTTGTTCCCCTACCCTGTTTGTAAGTATTGTATGTGTATTGTTGTTAATCCTTTTTTCATTTTATCTAGGAACAATTGAATTATTTGAGTGTACTGCTTTTTATGTAAATAAAACTTTTTATAAGCTCTGCTTGTAGCCTTAAAGAATCTGAGTCTCTGAAGGGAATCACTGTTTACCAGAGGTATTATTAGCATAGCCATGTTGATGTAAGCGATGCATGTTCTGTGTGAGTTTAGAATTGTTAATATCGTTTGTATAGTAGTGAGTGCATGTGGCTGATACATCAGGGTGCTATTGTTCGTGTGGGTTGATGGTGTCCCTACGGCCTTCCCCCTTTTGCATACGTAACTCGTGGTGGTGGCAGTGCGGATTCTTGTGGAGTTAAGTTAGCCGTTAAGGACGCCATTTTTGTGGAAGTGGGCGGAGCTAAGGCTAAATTTTGGGGGGACACAGTCATAGTAGTTATCCCAGTGTGTGAAACGACCGGTTGAGTCGGTTCGTTGACAGTTCCCTAATTTTCCTAACGAAACTCTCTACAACAACACATGGAAATATTAGCACAGAATATTCTACTTTGGGTCCGTTAAGGACGCCTGACACGACATGAGTGTTACACATGAATCCTCCCGCCCTATTGTACGCCCTGTCCATGGATGTGGGTTCCCGTACTGGCTTATGTCTACCGGTCTGTATTAAGCTGAGTGATTATTTTGAACAATTTCTCAATGATGTTCTCATCTCATCAGTCATATAGCAAGGCCTGGACTTTCTACCCATAGTCCATGCCTACGACACCGTTGAGAGGCAGTCCATTTTTGAAAAACCATTTTAATTTTCCCTTTAAGAGATTTCTGATTTAATCAGAGGGAGTTTACTGTTTAGGACCTTTAGGAAGCAAATCTGATTTGGGATGGGAACTGTGCAATACCTAATTTCCCCATTAGGGGCACTGCAGGAAAAGCCACACCCATAGGAGTATGTATACTAAGGGTCACGGAGTCGCATTTATCTAGGGTTTCCTGTGACGGATTTCCCGTGTTCGCCTAATTTGCTTTCGGGATTTTGGTGCATGCGATCGTTGATTTTGGTGCATCGGCGCCGGCTTGCACACGACAGAAATCGGGGGGTGGGCCAGCGGACACCCAACCGGATTTGGACAATGCATGGGTTTTAACATTTTACAAGCAACCGTGAAAGAAGCAGCAGAAACTCCGGCGGACCTCGTGCGCAGAAGCAACGGAACTCGGGTCCACGTCTTAGGTGATGTGGCAGAAACCCCCCAAATACCTCGTGCAGACAACGCACCGCGGGATCGCGATCATGACCCTGTAGAGTAATCTGCACCATACTTTACAGTGTCTCCGCAAGTGATTACATCTCATCACAGAGCGCTTCTTTGAACCTATTGTGGTAGGGTATTCTAAAATAGTGACTTGCCCAAAGTTGAAGTCAAATGAACAGATTGTGGGCTCCCCCTACTCCCTGCGTCCTACCATAAATATACCATAGTTTTTGCAGTTAATTAATACATATTTATACATATTACTAAAATACAGGTTTTAACAAGTTAGGTTGTCTGTAATTATTAAATTACAGACCAGGGCAGAGGCAGGAGGAGGAATATACCATCACATCACATACTACTGATAGTGGATTCCTCATGGTAGCTTCCTTTAAATTCGGTCCCCCCTATTACTGCAGCCACACGGGACCCAATTATAGCTCCTCTATTATACCAGTGCCCACTATTACCGCCATTCACACTTTATGCCCTGTATTTTAGGTGGTGGGTTTCTGCTCCCCTCCTCCGAGAGTAAACTTGATTCCTTCACATAGTACATCAAGACTTTTTAGTAAAAGGTAATGGATTTCGCTTACATGGTGTTCACATCGAGATATCAATTTCAGTGCTGTTAGGGTCCTTATGGGCGTCGCCTCAGCCTATTCACTGTTTGTATTAGTTCTAAAAAGCCTTGCATCCCAAATCTTCTCACAGCGGCGGCCATGACTGCGCAAATGTAATGTGCAAGGCAGCAGTAAGAGGAGGTTAGAGGAAAATATTGAGTCAGAGACATGTATCAGAAGTGTCTGAGGTAAAACTGTTCTAGTTGCCCATGACAACCAATCATAGTTCAAATTTCATTTTATAAACAGCTGTGTTAAAATGAAAGCTGACCTCCGATTGGTTGACAGGGGCAACTAGAACAGTTCTGCTCTCAGACACTTCTGATAAATCTCCCCCTCAGTAGTATCAGTCATCATTTACTGACTGATGGAGGTCTGAATGTGGGTCATCCAATAATATATTAAAGGGTTAGCCCCCTAACTGAGACTTGATCGTTTGTAGCAGTCAGGGCCTTCATCATGGGGGTCTAGTGGGACTGTGTTCAAGGGCCTATCAAAATGGGGGTCTGAGGGACTCACAGTACCCACTAAACCCCCCCATGTCCGGGCCCTATATGAGGGAAAAAAAATAAAATAAAAAATCTGTACTGAAACTTTTGGCTTCTTCTCCCTGGCCCAGCGGTTCCGTCTTCTGCTTCTTCCTGCCCGGACGCTTTAGTATGACACCAGAGTCGTTGTATTGTATGCGCGGTGAGGACCCTTACACTATGACATCCCGCTGCTGCGACACCGACGCATCTTATAATGCGACCGGGGAGAAGACAGAGCCTTGAGGAAGATACGGACTGCAGTGGGTCAGGAAGAAAAGATAGCGCGAAAGGTAGTATAAAGCATCTGGCCAGGAACTTTAATTAAAGATGCATCTGCGGACCAATTCATTAAAGGGGGGTCTCTGTGTGGACATTGTTATTAAAGGGGGCCTCTAAGGATGGACCTTTCCCATTAAGGGGGGCATCTGCTGAACTCCTGGGGGGGGCTGATTGTGACCAATGGGCTATCTTACTATACTGAGGGGACACTGCAGGGGCAGGGGGTATCTATATAGTGAGTGGGCACATACAGGGGCTATCTATGTACTGAGTGGGCATGTGCAGCAGAGTAGGGTCCTGTCTAGCTTGTCATGGCTCAAAAATGTTTTGTTAAAAAAATGTGTATAATGTTATGTATCAATGTGGAAATGGACACCGGTGGGAGGGCCCAAAAACATCTTACAGTCGGGGGCCCCAAGTTCCGAATGGCAGCCCTGGAAGCAGTCATTGGTGCCTCACAAGTTTCCCTCTGGCCAAGATCAGAAACAGTAGGAACATGAACCACCCTGATGGAATGGGGCAGCTGATGGTAGGTGAGTATTCTAATGAAAACATCATGGATATTTATGTGCCTTCCATAACACTTTCCGGTAAGAATAACCTTTTAAGGACTAAAGCCTCCTTCTCGGTGCAGGGTCTAGCCCAAAGTTTAGATTAACATTTCCATTTGGTTGAAGAATATTGGATCCAATAAAGCTGTTTGAGTTCTATCTACTTAATGGATAATCATTTTGGGAAAAACTTACCAATTGGTCACAAAACCAAGAAGAGGGACCTTCCCGTAGACTGAGAGAGAAGAAGACGAACGGACAACTGGAACCCTTGAAATATCCACATTATGGGATCCTCGAGGATCTCTGGAGGCTATGAACGATTAACAATAACGGGGGCTTGTTTGACTAAAATTTATGAAAATTCCTTCAAGGCGAAGGAACGTAAGGATCAAGAATGGGAAAGTATTGATTCCTATAAATAAAGTCACAAAGATTCAACCTCATTTGAGGAGTCCCTATTTGTGGTTATGAGCAATCTGTTAATGGAATTGTCCGAGCCTTCATGAAGAGAATAAAGTAAGTAGAGAGGTGAAGGTTCAATGCCGTGAAGGTTGCACGTCCAAGACTCTTCAATTATTATACAAAGCTGCTGCTCTCGATTGTCTTTTGGAGCTTGGACGATGCTTAAAGGACCTGTTCTACTATTGGTCAGGTAAGGTCTTCCTGTTATCGGGAATTAAAGGGGTATTCTCGTCTTGGCATTCAAATTCAGTTTGATAAATATGCCATATATAAACATTTCTTCAATTAGATGTTATTAAAAAAAAATGTTCCTGTGTTAAGATAATTTCTCATAAATGTAGTCATTTTGTCCCTTAGAAACGAGATGGCTTCCTCGGATACGGCCACCTCTGCCAGAGATATTGCACAAATAAACAAAAAGGTTATTGTATATGAAATGTCCGGGAGTTACTACATGTCGCACAGCCGTCCTGTGGTAATGAACGCTGAATCCTGGTGGTCCGGCAGGGCTCTATAGCGCAAGTCTGGCCACCGCGGCCAGAGTGTGACGTGGTCGTATCCGAGGAAGCTATCTCGTTTCTAAGGGACAACATGACTACATTTATGAGAAATTATCTTCACACAGGAACATTTTTTTTAATAACATCCAATTGAAGAAATGTTTACATATGGAAGATTAGTGAAACTGAATGTGAATGCCCAGATGAGAATACCCTTTAATGACACGTCCCACAAATAAAATCATCTCAATGTTTACCATGTTGGGCCCTCAGATCTTGGGCTATGGATTTAGGTTTCCTGAAATCTTCCAATGGGCTCCAACCTACCACTAGTATCTTCATGTGTCAAAGAGACCTACCCAGTCACCAGTACATGGTTGACATTGTTACCTCAACAGCACCTATAGCTACATCTGATACCTTCTGATGTAAAGCTATGGATGCGGACATATGGGTGGGTACATGCAGCCCGATGGCCCTGGTTCCATGGAAAGAACCAATCTCAGAATATCAATCCAAGGAAGAAGGTCACAGCACTCCAGCGTGTCACATTGATACCCTGGAGTTCTGTCACCTTCTTCCTTGGATTGTGGACCTTTAGTCTCATTGAACAGATTTGATTCTAGTTCTGGTTTTCGCCCAAAATTTGATAAGGATTTGGGTCAGAGAAACCTCTTGGTCTTGGTGCAATCTAGACTTAAAGACCTCTGGCTGTAGGGGGAAAGGTTAAGAAATAACATAATTTAGTAACAGGCTGAGGTCAGGGCAGGGGGCACACAGTCAATACTGTAATTAGGCTAAGGTCAGGCCAGGGAGTACAAGGCTAATATTATAAAGGGGTCAGGGCCAGTTGGACAGAGTCAATATAGTAAGTTGGGAGGTAACAAAAGCAGGGGTCAAATACAAGTTATACCGACCAAACCATGGAGAACACCTTTGAAAAACAATGGGGGTCATTTACTAAGGGCCCGAATCGCATTTTTACGTCGGGTTACCCGAATTTAACCGTTTTGCACCGATTTTCCCTGATTTGCCCCGGGATTGTGGCGCATCGGCGCCGGCATACAGGCGACGGAAATGGGGGGCGTGGCAGTCGGAAAACCCATCGGATTCGGAGAAACCGCCGTATTTAAAAAAAAAATGTGTCGCTTGACACTCGCTTACTTGCGCCCGGCCTGCCTTGGTGAACTTCAGTGAACTCCGACGGAATTCAGCGCCGCAGCGACACCTGGTGGACATCAGGGGAACTACCTTAGTGAATCACCGGAAGACCCAAATCTTCCACAGAGAACGTGCCGCTGGATCGCGAATGGACCGGGTAAGTAAATCTGCCCCAATAGGTTAGTTGTTGCTCAGGTACTTTTCCATATGGGAAGGTGCCTTAAATAACCAAGAATTTGTGGTGATTGATGCTCATGGACCCAGGGAAGCAGGAAGTCATGAACTGATGGGGAGGGGTAAGACATTGCAGTGGCTCCATCTGGTTGCTGGGGACAAGTGGAAGCTATTACTTTAAGATGTTCATCCAACTCTTTGAAAACTTCCTAAATCTCTAATTTACCATGTGGAACCTGAATTTATTCTACTTCAAGTTCTATTTATGGACCTGGGTCATGGGGACCAACCTAGAAGGAGCTTTACTATGTCCTAGTTTTGCCTTTATTAACCTCTCATAAACATCGTTGGGCCTGCAAATCCCAAACTAGCCGTGAATTGTACCCACCAGCCCAGACTACAAGGTCCACCTCCGCTTAATGTCTCCCTAAGCAGGCGGTGAAAGTGCTAAGTGCACATATGTTCCTCTTTACTTTTAGCAGCTACAAGATGTCGGCTTCTACGAGACGTGTCTGCGGTTTTTATACCTTGATTTCATTGCTGTTGGTGGAGCTTTTACAATTTTATGCCTTAACCCCTTGAAGGCAATGACTCGGGATTCTTCAGATATTTGTAGTGTAATAACACTCACTGATTAGAATTATGAGTGTATGAAGGTGTTACCCCATAATATACAGTAATAGCTGCCCAAAATAAAGACAGTGGCGTTAAAGGGGTTGTCCCATGTCTCATTATCATGCCCTGTCTACTATATGGGATGACAATATCATTGAAGTGAGTGCAAGCATTGGGATCCTACTGATCAGAGGTCCGTTTCCCAATATTTGATGGAGTTGGACCCCTGTTTTCGTCATTGGTGGGGGTCCCACTGATCAGATTGATATCCCCTATCCTGTGGAAAGGATGTGATACTCAGACTAATGACACTTGGGACAACACCCAAAGGACATTTCATACCCTACCTGAGGGGGGCTGGTAGTTTAGTGGTGTATTAGTTGGTGACAGGTTTCCTTGAAGTTCTACATTCAAATTTCCCAGCATTCCCTGTCTTTGCGTTATACACTATCATGTTTTTGTTGGGCGGTATTGTCTTGGTGGTCCATACAATGTGTAGACATAATGGGGCACATTTACTAAGGGTCCGAATCGCTGGGTTTTCCGAATGTTACCGTTTTGCGCCGAATTGCCCCAGGTTTTTGGTGCACACGATCGGATTGTGTCGCATCGGCGCTGGCTTGCATGCGATGAAAAACAGGGGCGTGGCAGCCGGAAAACCTGACGGATTCGGAAAAATCGCGCTATTTAAAAAAAAAAGTGTCGCTTGACACACACTTACATGCACCACGAATAGGTTGGGAACTCCGGCGGACCTCGGCTAAGCAGCGACACCTGGTGGACATCGGGTGCACGACCTTAGTGGAACGCCGGAAGACCTGAATCCTCGTAGGAGAACGCGCCGCTGGATCTCGACAGGACCGGGTAAGTAAATGTGCCCCAATGTTAGGAAATTGTAGGGCAGTGGATGTGTCTGAGTCTTGACCATAATGTAACACAAGGTGAATAGGGTAAGAGTAAGACCTTCCTCTCTATGACCAATAACCTTTGGATGTTATATTGTGGGCCTGGTATATCATACTGTACGTCCATGATCACTGTACGTCGGGTCATAGACATGGACCACCCTTGAAGTGTAGTGAAGCATGATCTACAGCATTGGAGACATGTACAATGCTTCCTTCCGTGACACCGCTTTGAAATGTGGTCATGTTTTAATCTATTATGCAATAAAAAGGTTTGATTTCCTATACATCCAGGATTCGTCCATGTTCCTCCATCCTGAGAATAATCCAGGGCTGGCGGAAGGTAGAAGCGTTCCTGACACAATGATTTATGGTCTTGCGGTGACTTATGGTAATTGAGCTACTCCAGTGCTGAGGTTGGGTTCCTTACACTAGTGTGAGATGTCGGGGGAAGGGAGGGCATATGATAAAACGGGCATGCCAAGATTTCCATAGGAATCAATCACATTATGATGTAAATTAGTAAATAATGACCTGTTATCGTGAAGAACGCTGTACAGTATTCTAGCACATAATGCTTCATTGAGGAGCTCCTCAGTACAGGCGATCAGGCTTATAAATATATTCTGTCCTTTTGTACTTATGTCTTATGATGCATCGTTCAAAATGGCCGCTTTCTACTTCCCTCCCTGGGAGGAGCATAGTTGTCACATGACTTTTTGCACTTGATGTTGAGAGGGGAGGAGCATAGTTGTCACATGACTTTTTGCACTTGATGTTGAGAGACGATGGAGTATCTTGGATATTTGCTAACATGTTATGGAGATATTTTTCACCACTAATATAGCTGGAGGGGCTTGAACGACAGCTGTCATGGCACCGAGCAATTGTCTACTCTGCCTTGGTCAAGAGGCTAGTAAACATGGAATCTTTATAGGAGGTCTAGCTATGATTTCTAGTGGCATAAAATACAGAAAAATACGGGTCTTTCCAGGTGGGCTATCCACAGAGTTTTTGAGACAATGACTTGTGTGGTTCAAGGTTTCTTTTTGTTTAGTACAAAGATAGACAATGAATTTCAGGGGCGGACCACCCCCTTCGTCAGGTCCATGACAATACACTCTTCTGGCAGGGAGCACATTGTTTAATTAGTAGACATGCACGTAGATACGTGGTTTGTGTTGTCTTCTCAAACACCGGTGTGCCCAACGAGGGGTGTATTCAATAGATATCTACATCTTAAAGTAGGTGGCAGCTGTCCCAGGCACTTGCCAAAATGTACCACCCTGGGAGAGGCAGGGACATAGTCAGAATGTAATCAGGAAACGTAGCCTATAAGCCACCACTCTATCCCATGACCATGAAGAACAATGTGATGGGTAAATAGGTAATGGTGGTGGCTGTTAACAAGTCGTACTATACATGATCCCAACTCTAGGAGGTCTCTACGTAGAATTCACCTGGTGGAAATGTCCAATCAAGGGGACCCTAGATGTTACTCAATAGACAATAGGAACTTCTTCCCTTGTGTGTTGAGGAAACAAGACATCAGAATGGATTAGAGGAATCTTAAGATGTTTTGGGCATCAGAATGCTGACTCAATAGATAAAAGTTCCTTATCTTTGACTGAGAAACATTGAAACCCAATCAGTATGGGTTTATGAGGGACCGGTCTTGTCAGACTAATCTGATTGCTTTCTACAAGGAGGTAATTTCTAGACTGTACCTGTAGCTGTAGATGTTGTGTATCTGGACTTTTCCAAGGCATTTGATACTGTGCCGCATAAAAGTTTGGTACAATGAGGTAAAAGGAGACTGCTGGGACTATGGGAAGATTTGTGTATTTGGATAAGCAATTGGCTTAGTGATAAAAAACAGAGGATCTTCATTAATGGCACATTCTAAGATTGGGTTGACGTTACCACTGGGGTGCCACAAGGATCAGTATCAAGCCCCATCTTAATGACCTTATAACGGTTTTACACAGTAAAGTTTCAATATTTGCAAATGATACTAAGCTCTGTAAATTAATTTATAACAAGGTCAATAATAAGTATAATATTACTTGTGGAAGCTTGAGGAGAGGTGGTTCTACCATCACCATACACAGGGGACATCCTCTACACCTAGAGGAGAGGAGGTTCTACCATCACCATAGACAGGGGGCATCCTCTAAACCTAGAGGGGAGGTGGTTCTACCATCACCATACACAGGGGACATCCTCTACACCTAGAGGAGAGGAGGTTCTACCATCACCATAGACAGGGGGCATCCTCTACACCTACAGGAGAGGCAGTTCTACCATCACCATAGACAGGAGGCATCCTCTACACCTAGAGGAGAGGAGGTTCTACCATCACCATAGACAGGGGACATCCTCTACACCTAGAGGAGAAAAGGTTCTACCATCACCATAGACAGGGGGCATCCTCTACATCTAGAGGAGAGGAGGTTCTACCATCATCATAGACAGGAGGCATCCTC
>WNYA01002552.1:2850-38768 GCA_019512145.1 Engystomops pustulosus | reverse complement strand
GGATGTAGTAGTGCACGTCGTATGAGGAGGTGGTAGTAGTACACTCAGGTTTGAAGGATGTAGAGGTGCATGCAATTTGAGAACTTGCTTCTAAAACGGTAAACCTTTTAAAATTCATACAAAATAAGCAAACGTAAAAAATATGGAAAAAAATGAAGACAAATGGCAAAAATTTTCTACAAAAAATTTTGTGGTATCACTTTTTGTCAAAAAAACAGAACATTTGAAAGCTGGCAAATTTTAAATTTTTTTCACATTTTTCCTAAAAAGTATAAGTTTTTACCCCCAAAAAACTCAACCAACCAAAAATTATACTACTAATATAAACTACTGTATGTCATGAGAAAACAAAATCTCAAAATCAGTTTGATAAATTAAAGTTTTAAAAAATTATTACAACTCGAAGATACACTTGTGAGATTTAAAAAAAGGGGCTGAGCCTAAAATCCAAACTGGCTGCAACCTTAAGGGTTTAAGTGCTCAAATTTGTTAACATTGGATAGCGTTAGGAAAATAAATAACATCTACTTATAGATTTTAGATCTTATGTATATGTATTGAAATATCACCCTTTTTAACATTTTTGCAGACATTTCACTTTTTAGCGATTACAGAGCCATCACCAAAATTAAAAAAAGACATTTTCTGGGGAATCTGTATCTGCAATCAAAATGGGGGGTTCTCAATTATTTCTAAGTTGCCCACCGCCCCACCACCAGGGGGTGGGGGTATTGGCAAAGTTTGGTATCATTGGATATATTTTTAAAATATATTTGACACATATTTTTATTTTTGAGCCGAGGTGTATTTTGCGAGATATACCACCGTCTCAACTTTTTTTTGTTACACCTGGTATAACATTCTATAATAGGTTCTCAATAGTATACAATAAATTTCTACTTTGACATCCAACTAATGAATTTAGAAATACACTACATACTTTAACAGTGCATTCTAATCACCACTGAACTATCAATCACATGGTATTTGCCTAAGTTTGCCTAAGGTGCTGGTTCAGGCTATAGAAGGACAAATAGGTGTTTAGGTCCATGCCTGTAGTTAAACAGGTACTTTGTTTCCATTGGAATCTACAGGAAGACCACCTCTATGACATTTATTTTGTATATTGAGTATACACAGAAATGTCTCCTATAGTATGGAATGTCAACATACATGAAAATCTTAAATTGTTGTAAAGGAATTGGACAAGAAATACAATCTCACCTACAAACCTGATATATTAAAATAAAACAACAAATGGAGTACACATTAACATTAGACACTTGTTGTAAATTTTCCCTACATATTCACTACAAATGGTGCCTCCATGATATAAAACCAGCAGTAGGTTTCTCCTTTTCAAATCTTCCTTCTTATCTTCAGGTCAAAGGTTAATTTGTGCCAGAACAATGAAGAAGTGAGATGTTTGCATAGTACGTTTATCTGAAATTGCAAGCTGGCCTTCTCAGACTACTTTTATGAGTATTTTATTTATTTTAGGAGGGAAGAACAGCAATTTACCTGGGCCTGGAGCCAAGTCTTCTGATGGAAAACCTACAATGTGTTTTGTTTATAGTTTTTGACAGATTTTGTGCTTCCTTTTAGGGATTAAAAGAAGGAGCATATCCCAGCATAAAAACTAAACAACGGGTCATATTTTAATTTTACTAATTCAACAATTTGTTAGCTGTCCAACCCAATTTATGTGCTAGCTCTAAAAATAAGTCTTTCAAAGCTATGCCAACTAGGAAATAAAAAATGTTGGCATAGTAGTAAGTAAGTAAGTCAATGTTCTGCAACACTGGCTACAAATATACGGGATTCATCTAAGCCAAAGAGGGTTAGAGGCTTGCCAATTAAGGCTGCCTTGTAGGTGTGTGGAGACATAGCCATTTATGCTGCACTAGGGGATTCTGGGAAAAATGCAAAAACATTTTCCAGGATGGGGTAAGGAAAACAATTGCTACCTTGAAAGACAGATCCCTTAACATCTAGCATGACTCAAGAAGCCTAATGACATGATGTGGGAATAAAGCCAAACCAGAAGGAACAGATTCCAAATAGTAGACAGTACTTTTTCAAAGTGGTTGCGTCTTTTCAGTACTGCGTAGGGAACTGGTTTGCCGAGTGATAGGCTATTGATTAGCATCAGGAAGCAAGAGTCTCCTTACGGAAACTTTGCCAATTAAGGCCGTCTTGTAGCTGTCTACAGTTGGGAATTTGTTCCTTCTGGAATAGATATATTGGTTTGGATTTAATCCCACATCATGTCATTAGGCTTCTTGAAAGTCATGCTTGATGGTAACCCCTTATCTATTATACTATAATAGTAGGTACATGGAGAGGGCTCACGGGCTAAGCTCTCTTCATAGCCGGTAAGTCTTTGCTGCATATTGCTGTTGTTATCCCTGCAAAGCTGCCGGCGCCATCTTGGTGATGATCGTCGCTCCCCGTGACACCATCGGGGAGCAGCAATCGGTCGCCATGACAGCCTCCGGTCTTCGGAAGACCTGAAGCTGTCTCATTTTAACCCATTCATTACAATGTGTGATTTGCGGATTTTAATGAATGAGGTGGAAAATCCCCATATACTGCCATACTGTAGTATGGCAGTAAATGAAAGGATCAATCAGACAACCTAGGTTCAAAGTAAATAGTTAAAGTAAAAATAAAAAAAAGTTTCAAAAAATTGTAATAAAAAAACATAAAAAAATCCTTAACACATTAGGTATCACCACGTCTGAAAATGCGTGATGTATCAAATTATAATAACTTTTTTTTACTGTGTTTAACCCCGAAATGGGAAATAGCCCCAAAGATGAAAATGGCACTTTTTTGCCATTTTGAAAAATATAAAAAAATCAATATAAAGTGTATAAAGTTATTAGCGCCAGAAGATGGCAAAATAAAAAAAACAATTTGTACAGGAGGTTTTCATTTTTGTAAATGTATGAAAACATTATAAAACCTATGCAAATTTGTTATCACTGTGATCGTACCAACCCAAAGAATAAAGTAGACATGTCATTAGCATTAGCATATTCAAGCTGTCCACTCTATTCATGATTGGGAGGCACAGCCACACTCCAGTGCATGACTGACAGCCTGTATAATGATGTGCTTCCTGGTGCTGATGGCCACGCCCCCTGCAGCCTGTGTGTGCATGTGTGTGTGGAGATGTTTAGGAGAGATACAGCAGCTCCAGGCAGCCATGTTACAGCAGAACCTGTCAGATTCATGTGTAGCTGATGTCTGTGTCTCTCAACTGTATATTAGGAGGATGCAGCATGTCAGCAGATGCAGCACACACACTAGCCATGCTTTACTATACATTGCACACAGACATGAGCAGGGGGAGGAGAGGGGAGGGGTAACAGGGTTGACATAACTGCCTCTGACCATGTGACCAGCCTCATTTACATAATAAAGAATAGATTATTTTACAATGAATAATGTATGAAATAACTAGATAAAGGCTGGGATGGCATCCTTGTGAGCTGCTCCAACAGGTAGAGGTGACAGGACTAGTGACACAGACCTGATGACAGGTGTCCTTTAAGTGGATGCCATTCAAGGTGGCAAAATGAGGCATGGTTTTCCTTGTCCCATCCTGAAAAACTTCTTTGCATATTACATGGAACAACTTCCCAAAACAATATTTCTGTGCATGAGGCCTTATGGATACAGAAATGTCAAATTATAAAGTATATGAGACTGTAGTATATGAAGAAAATACAGTGAATACAATAGAGTAATACCTATTCCTTCTATGTCCATGTCGCTGTTATCAGACCGGATGCTGGAAGCAGATCTTCTATGTGGCATTCCTATTACAGAAAAGGAAATCAATGAATACCTAGGAACATCCTGAAGTGTTATTAGATAACTATATTAGATTTAATGTAGTAATTAATCGCCACAATCCGATCACGTGCGCCAAAATCCCAAGGCAATTCAGGGAAAATCGGCGCAAATCGGAAATATTTGGGTAACACGTCGGGAAAACGCGAATCGGGCCCTTAGTAAATGACCCCCAATGTGTACCTATAACAAGGTAACCTATATAACCTATAACAGTGATGGCAAACCTTTTAGAGGCCGAGTGCCCAAACTACAACAAAGACACGCTTATTTATCGCAAAGTGCCAACACAGAAATTAAATTTTTGATTTATACTCCATTCTCTGTCACAGTTTTCATAGATACCAGGACCCTGAGGACATCAATAAAGCAGAAAATAGTCCCTGGTAGAGCTGTCACTTTAAAATAGCTCTGTGCACAGCAAGT
This sequence comes from Engystomops pustulosus, assembly GCA_019512145.1. NCBI lineage: Eukaryota > Metazoa > Chordata > Amphibia > Anura > Leptodactylidae > Engystomops > Engystomops pustulosus. Next base: position 34,481 of record WNYA01002552.1, on the reverse strand, counting down.
CCTGGACTGTCTGGGATTGCAGGAAGATACCTGGAGTCATCTCTGGTGATGCCCTGAGTGCCCACAGAAAGGGCTCTGAGTGCCACCTCTGGCACCAGTGCCATATGTTAGCCATCACTGACCTATAACAAGGTGTTTTATTGTGGAATTTGATGCAGCGATGATCTGCCTTATTTGCTGTGGATTTTATCCATTTCTAAGCATATAATTACAATGATCAGTATCATCAGAGTATCTCTATGAAATAAAAAAAATGTGTTACCATAATTTTAGTGTGTGTCCACACATGGCATGGAATGCATGCACTTTAAAAACAATATAGATAAGCTGAAGAGAGATTTTCCTAATTAAATGGCTGTTAACATGTGCATTAACAAAGTGTGACCGTTAATGCTTGTGTTAACATAATGTTAGCGCATTCGTAAACTCTCGCGTTTACTAAACATAAATGTTAACAGCCATTTAATTAGGCAAATCTCTCTTCAGCTGAGCCACTGCGTTATAAAACACACGCAATCAACACCAGTGTGATCTTAGTCCTAAGAATAATTAGTATTGCTCCTTTCCAGACCCTCCCATTGGGCAACTGCCTAGTCACACAGTAGATGCTAATGAAAGGTACAATATATCATATCTTTTTTTCTGTAAAACCTATTTTTAATATAAAAACACTTTGGCAGTGTATGTACTATGCTCTGTGGGGACTGGGGTAGTGCTAAAAATGGGTCTCCTGGTGACAGGTTCCCTTTAAAGTTGCCCCCCACTCCCAGGAGGAGGCTGAGCTTGGTATAATTGGATAGATTTTTGAAAAATATTTGACACGCATATTTTTATTTCTTTTTTCACCTCCAATCTCCTTCCCCCCACCACTGCTGTAGATTCATTGAAGATATCTTTAGTCCAGTGCCCGAACTCCTTTAATTTCATATTTATCATAGGACCCACTGGTTGTTAGCAGCGAACGGGGTCACCGCCACTTGCACCCCCGCAGCACTTCTGTACCTAATCATCTTCTCCTGAAGGGAAATCATTTGAATCCCTGCACTTTAAATCAGTGTAAGGGCATCTTAAAGGCGAACCTAATTATCCCCTGATGAGCCCAAAAGGGTGAAACAGGCCCTGTCGGGACTTGATTATGCAAAACCCTGTGACATATTTTTATCTTTGCCTATAAAGACTATTATACATTTTTTACTGCATCTGGCTGGGACTACACCTATAGATTAGGTCCATTAACAGGGCCAGCTATCTAGGGTAAGGTTCTGGTCGGGGCCGTGGCCATTTAGGGCCATCAGACCTTGGATATAGGGCATAAACAGGGAGAGTGATAGCCATTCTGACCCTTGCCTCTAACACCAACAGTCATATCACCCTGATTTTCTACGTCTTTCTGCACTCTATATGGACACAAGGTGCCTGTAACCATTTTACTGACACATTGGCATCATAACTGATGAATATCCAGAGACCGGAGTGTAGATATCGAATCTTGACATTACAAGATGTGTAGCCTAAAGAGGTGAGCTTTCCCTTCTCTTTGCAGATACATAATTGCTTTTGAACTTCGCAAGGAGGCCACCAGGTTCACACTTGCATTGTGTTTCTTTATTTTTCAGATGGGCACCATGCATTTACACAGTTGCCTTGAAGCAATAATACTGATTGTTCATTTTTAAATATTTCAGTAAAAGCTAAGTTTTAAATCACAATTTGTATTCTTCTTGTATATTTCGTAGTGATTTAGGCCCTTTCACCAATCACTTTTTGTAATTTTCTTGTATTCATAGAAACTACATTCAGCATAAGCCAGTTTTCTGTTCTCTTCGAGGGATGGAGTCCACTTGCCTCTCACACATTGGATGAAGATTTTTCTTGTTGCCCAAAAAAGTGTTCAAATATCGAACGCTCAAATTTAGCAACATTGGATAGCATTCAGAACAATATTGGACACATCTGTTACACACATCACGTTTTGGATCTGATGTGTACTCATTGGCGTTTTTGCACATGTTTTTGCATACATTTGATGTTTGTTAATTACAGCGCCATCTGTCACCAAAATTTTTAAGATTTTAAATTTTCCCACACCCCTAGGGGTGGGGCAAGTGGGGCAAGTTTGGTATCCTTGGATACATTTTTGAATTTTTTTTCACAAATATATTTTTAGTTTAATGATCTGATGTGTATTTCACAACCTTTTTGTTACATCATGTATATAAAAAAAATTATACACCTAGACTAACCCATGCTTCCTGCTTTTAAATTTCACTCTTATTTATATTTCCCTCACATAGCACGCTAAAGCCAGCAATTAAATGTCAAGATTTTCTATAGTTATATACAATATAATCTTTGTAATGTGTTCTACATTGTGATTTTCCAGTGAGAAAGTGTAATATACAAACTACTGCTTTAACAAGTTAATGTACTTGGTTACATAAAATAAATTGACATCTGTACAAAAATGCACATTGATACATTACTCAGCATAAGGGTCTCTATAAAATGTTCTTAATATCGTGTCAGCAGGTCCCACTATGCAAAATTTGGGATTTTCAATACCACATTTATTGAACAAATTTCAGTTTATATACCCCACTTATATTATCACCTAAAATGCCTAGTGAAGCTGCTGAATAGGTTCATCATAATTCTATATAGTAGTGTCCCCATGATGACTCTACAATTATGTATAACCATGTAATGAAGTGAATTATTGCAAGTCTCCAGAACAACTACTGGACATGAGAACATATTTTATTGCAGGGCATGAGTGAATATAATCTACCTGTATCTTCAGCTAGTGCTGTGACGCTGTGAAGAGGATGCAGGGCTTGTGGTGTCCTCAGTGCAGGCAGCTTAGAGTTTCTAATACACACTCATTGTTGTTGGTGACCGTCTCCAGGAAGTCGATTGAAAGTGAAAGTCTCAGGTTTCCATACTAACAAAGCTCCAAAGCCTGTAACCAGGGGAAGTGGAGTCTCTGCTGACTAAGAGGAAGATGCCGGTGGTTTCATCTTACTTCTTCTGCCCATGTAACAGCCATACGTGTGGTGGAATTCACAGAGCAATGCTAAACAACTGGTTTACATATGAAAAGGCAAATCCTGTTCATGCCAAGCTCCATTATGCAGCTTCTTGCACTTTTTTGTTTGTGTAATTGTATATAACAATGCAGTAATATCATAATATAGAGCAACAGTAATAGTAATAATAATAATAATGATATATTAGGTTGTTATATATTCATGAATCCTTTATTGTCTCTGTATCACTTCATGGTAAGCGCCATAAATATTACATTTCTCTGTGTAGTAGTACTTGACTTGTTATTTGTGCAATAATAATCATTTTAACCCCTTACTGCCACATCCAGTTAGGGACTTTTTGATGCTGTGTTTTTGTTATCTTTTGTCCACAAGGCACTACATTTGTTATGTGTTCTGTTTCTTGTATCAAATCATATCACTTATCCGCAGAATAGGATAAAAGTTCTGGACAGCTAGGATTCCCACTGCTTACTTAATCATCAGTAAGATTCCCAACTTTGTGGATTATCATGTGTGTTTCCACTGAATTGAAAGTGTATAGAATTGTAATAGAGTAAACTAAGCTATCTTGAGCAGTTCCATTTTTAAAGCTCATCTACCATCAGACTGACTGTTGGTAGATTCCTATTAGTGACCTGTTGTTTTCAAAATCTGTGCCGAGACCTGCTCATGTTATATCGTAGAAATTGAAGCTTTAAAAATATGTGAAGGAGCTAGTCGTGCTTTGGGCTACCTCTTGGCTCCACCGGCTATTAATTTAATCAAGCCCTTACCTTGTTCACTCAAATATAGTCTGCCTCCTCTTTAGACTCTTTAACCCATAATTTACTTCCTATTTCTGATTCTAGATTAATTACTGTTCACCCCTACTAGGATCCCCAGGACATTAGATTACCTTTCACTGAGGTGCATTTTATCTGAATAATACAGTTTATACACAAATAAGCCAGGTTCTATAAGAAGCCGTATTCTTCTTCTTTACACTAAGGGTAGCTTCAAAGACTGTGTAGTATATTGTGTTTTGGGCTGAACACACTGCATGGAACGGATTCTTTGCATTAAATATCACTGTGATGCAGTTATCAGCAACAGTGTGAAACCACCTAAGACTTAAGCCATTCAATAAGTCCCTGAGTCCCTGAGATAATGCACAGAGAATAAAACCTTTAGGGGCTTCTATTAAGATTAAAGCAGCTATTCAAATTAAACACTCTTTTTGCTCCCACCAGAATTGTCATACAGCACCACAACTTTTCACCTTCTCTATGAAGGCATTATCAAGGCTTGATATTACCTTTATAGAGAGGGTGAAACGTTGCAGCAGTATAACACTGTTGGTGGAAGAAAAGAGTGATTCATTCTTTTTTGGGTTACATTGGTACCTAGTTCTTCAAAGGTATTCTTACGCATCTTCCATGGTTTTAATTGACAGGCATAGTGGTGCAGCACCCAGCATGACGTCAACATGTGCACCGGCCTGTGTCAGTACAGGGAGGACACACTGCTGGGAGAAGAGGAGGAGAGACCGTGGCTGCCAGGGAGCCCTGGAGGCGATTACTGGTTTAACTTCTTACCGCTCTGCATCCGATATGACGGTGAGTGCAGTGACTTAACACTCAGTATCGGACACAGAGCTGATGCCGAGTCTTAGAGGAAAATACATCCAGTGTATCCTGATGTCGAGATCTGAGCTGGGCCGGCATCAGGATACAATGGATGTCAGCTGGATGTCAGAATACTTTCCTCATAAAATGTAAAAAGCAAAAACAGGTGGGAAAATCGAAAACATTGAATTTTAAGAAGGCTTATTTTCAGAAATTCAGGGTTGTACTACAGGATATAGACTGGGATCAGATACTGTCATGTGATGATACTAATGTGAAATGGGAGGATTATACTTCTAAATTTATTCCAATAGGTAACAAATATAGACGGGCTAGATTACACCCCACATGGCTTACAGCTACAGTTAAAGGGCAATGATAAAAAGATGGCATTCAAAAAATATAAATCTGATGGGTCACCTGAGGCTTACAATAATTACAATCAATAATGACAAAAAACTCCCCACATCTGTAAGAAGGGAATAAAATCTGCCAAAATACAAAATGAAAGGCAGCTGACCAAAGATAGCAAAACCAATCCCAAAAAATTGTTTGAGTTTATCAATGCAAAAAAAAAATGGGTCAGAGCAGGTTGGACCCTTTTATTCTGAAAATGGGGCATCAGTGACTGGAGACCAAGAGAAGGCGGATATTTAATGGCTTTTTTTTTTAGCTCCGTTTATACAATAGAAGAAAAAATTTCTGACGTGGCTGGTGCCAGTGCAGGTCATGCATCCTGTAATATACTAGACTGGAATGATCCAATCTAAGCTCAATAAAATCAATGTGTACAAGATTCTTTGACCAGATGGGTTATAAGTTCATAAAGAACTCACTTCTGTTATTGGTGTTCCGCTGTCTAAAATCTTCATGGATTCCGTAATGTCTGGTATGGTGCTAAGTAACTGGCGCAAGGCAAATGCGGTACCAATATATAATAAGGGCTCTAGAACCTCGCCAGGCCTGTAAGCTTGACTTACATTGTGGGAAAAATATTGGAAGGGTTGGTAAAAGACTATATACTGTCACCAGTTATAAGTGGTGTACCCCAGGGTTCTGTGCTAGGCCCACTACTATCTAATATATTTATTAATGATATAGAGGTAGGAATTAATAGAACTGTGTCTGTTTTTGCAGATGACACCAAGCTGTGTAGTGTAATACAGTCTATGGTGGATGTTCATAGGCTGTAGGGTGACTTGGACAAACTGAATGTTTGGTCATCCACTTGGCAAATGAGGTTCAATGTGGATATATATAAGGTTATGCACCTGGGGGCTAATAATCCACAGGCAACATAAGTCCTTGGGGGAGTAAATCTGGGAGATCTTGTCATGTATCAAAAGTGGTATGGACTCTCAGGATAAGGATGTAATATTACCACTGTATATGCTGTCCAGTTCTGGGCTGTGGTCCATAAAAAGGATGCCCTGGAGGGTCTCAGTTATGAGGAAATATTAACACCTTACTGCGTAATAGTATGGCGCGCATCGGGTCCTGGTGCATGGAGACGGCTCACGGGCTAAGCCCTCTCCATAGAGGGTAAGTCTTTGCTGCATATTGCTAGCACCAAATGTGGGTGTTTTCCCACACCCCGTGACATCATATGCGAGCAGCGATCCATCGCCATTACAGCCTCAGGTCTTCTGAAGGCTATCAGCACATTGTAATGAATGAGGAGGAAAATCCACATATGATAGGATCGATCAGACAACCTAGAATTACCCTAGGGAGTCTGAAATATAGTAAAAGTAAAAATAAAAAAACTTTAAACCTAAAAATTAAAATCACCCCCTTTCCCTAGAACTGATAAACAGTAAAAATCATAAACACATTAGATATCGCCGCATCTGAAAATGCCCGATCTATTAAAAAATAATAAAGTTTTTTCACTGCGTTTAACCCCGTAACAGAAAATAGCGGCCAAAGTCGAAAATGGCACTTTTTGGCCATTTTGAAAAATATTAAAAAATCTATAAAAAGTGATGAAAAGGTCGTACAGTCCCAAAAATGGTAGCATTGAAAAATTCATCAAAAGTCACAAAAGATTACACCAGCCTCAGCTCCGTAAACTTTGGTATGAACAAGTTATTGGCGCCAGAAGATGACTTGTACAGGAGGTTTTAATTTTTGTAAATGTATGAAAACATTATAAAACCTATACAAATTTGGTATCCTCTTAATTTTACAGATGCAAATAATAAAGTAGACATGTCATTTAGGGCGCACAGTGAAAGCTGTAAAATCCAAGCCCACAAGAAAACGGTGCAAATGCGTTTTTTCACCATTTTCACTGCATTTGGAATTTTTTTCCCGCTTCCCAGTACACGGCATGGAATATTTAATACCATCACTATGAAGTATAATTTATACAAAAATCAATCAGCTCCGTAGCTTAAAAAAGTAAAAATGTTATACCACTTGGAAGACGGCAATGAACAAATGATATATTTTTAGGATTTTATTAGGCAAATTTAGTAAAACATAAGAAACAATATTCAAGTGTGGTCTCCCATAATCTTATTTACCCATATAATAAAGGTAACGTGATTATTAGTCTATACAGTGAACACCACCACCCCCCCCCCCCAAAAAAAAAAAAAAGGAAAAAAATCTGATACAGAATTGATGCTTTTCTACTCCGGCCCTCAAAAAAAAGTTCATAATTTTTCAACAATAGAGAATACCAACCCCAAAATGGTAACACTGGAAAAAGCATCTCATCCTGTAAAACAAATGTTGTCACATGGCCCCAGTATCGAAAAATCTAAAATTTTATAGCCCACAAAAGATGAGAAAACTAATTCCTGGAAGCTGCAGAGCGCTCCTTCTCTTCTGTGCCTTGCTGTGTACCCATAAAACAAGTAATATCTGCATGTGGGGGGGTCTCTGTACTCATTAGAAATACATTTTAAGATGGGTTTTCTCTTTTTATCTTTTGGAAATGTGTCACTTTTCCGGCTAAATGAATGTTTGGCTGAAAAAATGTGACTATTCTAAATTTTACCTCCATCTTGGTTTAATTACTATGAAGACCTCAAGGTGTTAAAATCTTCCTAAAAGTTGTTTCTGATAGTTTGAGGGGTGAAGATTTGAAAATGGGTTGATTATATAGGGGGGTTTTAATGGTAAATATTTAAAAATGCCCTCATAAACAAAAGATTATCCAGACATTTCAAAAAGTTGGAAAATGGAAAGTAGACATATGGAAAATGTTATTCAGCAACTTATTTAGGTGGTAAATCTGCCTGAAAACACGATGATTTGGAATTTCAAAAATGGCAAATTTTTCAAAAAATTCATTATTTTTTCTTTTTTTTCTAAATAAACGCAAAACTTAGTAGCCAAAATTTACCACTAATATGAAGTGCAACATGTGTCTCATAAATGCTTTGATAAGTAACAGTGTTCAAAAGTTATAACCATATAAAATGATGCATGGCAGAATACAAAACATGGGGCTGAGTCTAAAGCTATAAACTGGCTGCGTCCTTAAGGAGTTAATTATTTTTTTTACAGGGGGCCAGTATGTGCTGTCTATGGAGCTGGGGGAGGGCTTGTATATGTATACCAGCTTAAGGGGTTCAGGCTGTATGTAGTATAGGGGTCCTGGCTGTATATACTATGGGGGGGGGGTCCAGCCTGTATATCCGACCTATGGAGGTCCTGCCTATATATGCTATCTATGGAGGTCCTGCCTATGTACAATAAGTACTGTGGGCCCTTGCTGTATATAGTAAGGGGGCACTTTCTGTATATACTCTTTATGGGTGGTTCCTGCCTGTATATTCTCTGTATAGTGGGGCCCTGCCTGTATATACTCTCTATGAGGTGGTCCTACCTGTTTAGGCTGGCTATAAATGAATAAGAGGATCTGATATATAATAAAGTGTGGGTGGTGTGCGCACTTTAATTTATATTGGGGGGGGGGGGGGGCTATATATAGCGTTGTGAATTGTTTTTAGGAGTATAAATTATTTAGGAGCACTGTTATCCAGGTGACATTATACTGTAAGTAACAGTAGTATTTTTAGGTGCATAATGTGTTTGATTTGCTGCAAAGAGCTGAAGATGGAGCTGGCGGTGAATTCAGCAGTAATAAGTAACTGCTGGAAGAAATCATAATGAAGTCCTCTTTCTGAAGGAGTAGGTCTTATTCTGTAAGCAGAAACGGACTGAGAATTTAAAGTGGCCCTGGACAAAACTCTAAACAAATTGGCGTGACCATGTGATGTGGGTGGAGTTACCAAACTCCTCACAAAATGTTGAGAGATGGTCTTAATCAACATGTACAGTGCAGAAAAAGAGACTCATACTGCCTCCCTTTTACAGGAATAAAACAAAACGTAATACTGTCTTATATACAAAAAAACTACTTCAATGCCTTCTTTGATAAACAAGAATATAACTACTATATTACTTCTCCCCTATGTACAAGAATATAACTACTATAATACTGCCCCCCTATGTACAAGAATATAACTACTATAATACTGCCCCCATTGTACAAAAGAATAACTACTATAATACTACCCCTATGTACAGAAATATAACTAATTTAATACTGCCCCCAATGTACAAGAATATAACTACCATAATACTGCCCCTATGTACAAGAATATAACTACTATAATACTGCCCCTATATACAAGAATATAACTACTATAATACTTCCCCCTATGTACAAGAATATAACTACTACAATACTGTCCCCTATTTACAAAAATATAACTTCTATAATACTGCCACCTATGTACAAAAAAATAACTACTATAATACTGCCCCTATGTACAGGAATATAACTACTATTACTACTATTAATGTTCCAAATAACACCACCAGCCAGTCCCCTGTATAAAGCCAGCCAGTCCCTTGCATATAGCCATCTAGTCCCTTGCATGAAGCCATTCAGCCTCTGTATATGGCCAGCCCCTAGTATACAGCCAGCCAGTCCCCAGTATGTAGCCATCCAGTCCACACGTATGTATCCAGCCAGTTCCATAGTATATATCCAACCAGCCTTAGTATACAACCAGCCAACCCCCAATATATAGCCAGCCATCCCACGAGTATACAGACAACCACCCCCCAGTATACAGCCAGCCATCCCCCAGTATACAGCCAGCCTAGCAGCCCCCGAGTATACAGCCTGCCAGCCCCCCCAGCGTACACTCGGGTGTGTACAAAGATATAGACCTGCCCACACCAGCCCCACACCAGCCCAATGCAGTTGGCCCACTGGAATTTCACCGGAGTTTAATGAGTGGGTTTAATGACCAGTCCGCCCTGCCTGTAAGGTACTAGATGCCACTTATGTCTGTGTCTCTAACTGACTCCTAGTGCGAGAGACAACGTCACCTGCCTTTAACTGCCGCAATCAATGCTGCCACCGATCAAGGTAGTTAACATTTTTGGTGCCATGGTCAAACCTGAACAAGGCACCTAACAGTGCTGCAGGTGGGTCCCTCCATGTTAGATTGCTAATGGCCCCCCACCTGACGACATCGGAGGGCACCGATAGGTTACCATGACAGTAATGAGCTCGGGGAACACCTTAAAAAACTAAAAACTAAAGCCCTAAACCAGCTCTGTTAACCTAAAAAATACTAAGTTACGTCTCCGAAAAGATGGCGATACTAAAACAGTTGAGATTTTCTCTATTTTCTAAAATAGTATAATGTATGGGGGTTTGCTATTATTTATGCTGCTCAAAGTGACTTGAAAGCAGATCAGGTCCTTCAAAAGTATGATTTTGCGTTTTATAAAAATTTGAAAAATCGCACCTAAAAGTTCTATGCCTCATAACAACCTACAAAAATGAGAGGACTCTTAAAAAAACATTCCAACTTAAAGCAGACAATCGGTAAATGTTAGTTTTCAAGTTATTTTGGAGTTATGACAATGTGTAGGGAAAAGTAGAAATTTTTGAATTTCAAAAATCAAGAATTTTTCTAAATTTTTGCCAAATATCCGTTTTTTTCCTAAACAAATGCAAAACATTTTACCAAAATTGTTCAACTGACATAAGTAAAATGTTTCACAATAAAACAATCTCAAATTTACCTGGATACATTTAAATTTGGTATCTCCATGATTGTACCGACCCAAAGATTAAAGGGGAAGTATCATTTGATGCACACAGTGAAAACACAACCCACAAGAAAATGGCACAAATGTGTTTTTTGGCAATTTCACTGCATTAGTAAGTTTTTCTTTCAAGCTCTCCAGGGCATGGAATATCAAATACGGAGACTAGGGATTACAATCAGTGGTGTAACTATGAGAAGCAGGGCCCCATAGCAGGTTTCTGCATGGGGCCCCCCTTCTCGCTTAATTAAAATATACATATTTGTATACTAACACATACAAGTTATAATCACACATTTATACATATAGAGCATTTATACATCACATATATGTTATATATATATATATGTTATTCTGTACAGTGTGCAGCATAATATGTACATAATGGTGCACATCCTCCACTCTTTAGTATGTCAGGTAGTATCACGGGGCCCTCTGACACTGCGGGCCCCATAGCGACTGCTATGCTTGATACCCCTGTAGTTACGCCCCTGATTACAAAAAAAGCCCTTACTATCTGTACACTGAAAAATAAAAAAAAGTAAGGGCATTTTGAAGATTAGGACTAAAAAGAGAAAGACCAAATTGGAAAAAAGATATATATATGCATAGAAGCTCATGATTTCAAAATGGCTCATATATCAGAAGAATCTGAGAGCAGAACTGTTCTAGTTGCTTATGGCAACCAATCAGGGATCAGCTTTGATTTAATAAACTGCTGTGGGAATATAAAAGAGCTCTGATGCAATGAACAACTAGAACAGATTTGGTCTCAGACACTTTTGATACATCTCCAGTAATCTTAAAGGCTATGTACTGAGGACTGTCAGGCAATATCAACCCATATCTAGGCACAAGTAATCTTTGTGCTATTACAACCAACAGCCATTAAAAGCCATTGAATTCCCTGCTGTTCCTCTACATTATTACCTGAATTCCTACTGCTAGGGAGCTATTGGAATACAGCAGGATGTAGTGTTTGCTTCCATAAATCACATCCAAATGGACAGTCAATGTATACACATCTTCACATAAGCAATGCCATCCTGCAGTGATAGTTTCTGAATTTTGTGTTCAGCATAATTGCATTTCAACTTTAAGCACTTAAGCTGTAAGTAAGTACACACTGTACATCTTTGTGTCACATTTCCTAATTATTGTCTGTGTTATAATTAGAGATGAGCGAGCACTAAAATGCTCGGGAGCTCGTTATTCGAGACAAACTTTTCCCAATGCTCGAGTGCTCGTCTCGAATAAGTCAATGGGAGACTCGTGCATTTTTCAAGGGGACCAAGGGTCTCCACAGGGAAGCTTGGCCAAACACCTGGAAACCTCAGAAAATGATGGAAACACCACGGAAATGGACAGGAAACAGCAGGGGCAGCATGCATGGATGCCTCTGCGGCTGCTTAATTGAACCATTATGCCAAAATTATGGGCAACAGCATGGCGATGACGGAGTGACCGATGAGGCTAGATAGCATCTAAAACATCCAATAATTGACCCTGACACTATAGAAGACGGCATGCAGAGGCAGCAGCGGCAGGCTAGAGAGTGTCATGGCGACATACCCTAAATAGACTCAGGCTTCAAACCAATGGGTGGCAGAGAGGAACCAAAGGAGGTGAGCAAGAAGCGCTGAAATGATTTCCTATGTGAACAAAAGCTTGACGTTATATTTAGTCGATAACACAGCATGGTGGTGACATAGTGACCAAGTTCGATAACGTATCTGGTGAAACACCCGAAAAATGAGCCTCACACAGCTTGTTTGATAAGGGGTTGACATGTGGAGGCAGCCATGGAGACGACTTCCATGATTAAGAGTGACAGTATGAGGGATCCATATTGCTTCTATGATTGAAACTTCAGGTCTCCAGCATGACGGCGACAGATGCGCCGAGTTCCAATATGTATCTGGCTGAAACACCCAAAAATTCTGCCTGACACAGCTCGTTTGATAAGGGGATGATGTGCTGTATATCCTCTCGCGCTCCATCCTCTGGGGTATAGAGAGTTGAAAGTTGCGCATAGAGACATTGGTGGACGCTGTGAAGGATCGTGGAGGCGAAATGGACAGGAAACAGCAGGGGCAGTATGCATGGATGCCTCTGAGGATGCCTAATCTTGGGATGGAGCTGGCGGTCCGCTGCCAGGCAACCTTTCACCTGTCCAAGCCCCTGTCTCTCGGCTCCTCCCCACCCAAAATGGGCCTGGGGGCCAGAAGGGTTTACTTTGAAAAAATTATAATTTTCAAAGCAGGCGGGGTCGTTTGAATATTTCATCTAGGAATAATGGAATAGCATAGCGGTTCTATTTTTAATAGTTTTTTCGGAAATGGTTCCATAATTGAGATCGACAGTATGGGGCATCCATATTGCGCTGCTATGATTGCAACTTCAGGTCTCCAGCATGGCGGCGACAGATGCGCCGAGTTCCATAATGTATCTGGTGAAACACCCGAAAATTCTGCCTGACACAGTTCGTTTGCTAAGGGGACGATGTATGGAGGCACTAAAGTAGTAGTAGATTAAAGGTGCTGCAGTTAAAACTATGTTAGTTGGATCTTGGGATGGAGCTGGCGGTCCGCTGCCAGGCGAGCTTCCGCTTGTCCAAGCCCCTGTCTCTCGGCTTTTGTATAAGATCAAGTGTAGTAGTGTTCTCATAAGTTTGGGTTATGGCGGGTGAGGGGAATGTAAACAGATGCGCAAGAAGCGCTGAAATAATATCGGTAAATATTTTGTGGATAACACAGCAGGGTGGCGACAAAGTTAACAAGTTTGATGTGGAAGCCATGAAAACAACCCAAAATTCTGCCTGACACAGCTCGTTTGCTAAGGGGACGATGTATGGAGGCAGCTATATGGACGACTTTGGGAGGCAGCTATGGAGATGATGTGTGGAGGTAGCAATGGAGACAATTAAATTTGGATAGTGCCTGTATGTGGCAGTCCAAGAAAGTTTTCAAACCAGAGGAGCAGGTAGGTGGTCCTCCAGAAATATTAAATAGATTGAGTGCCTGTATGTGGCACTCCCAAAAATTGTTTAAAACAGAGGACCGGGTAGGTGGCCCTCCAGAAAAATTAAATACATAGAGTACTATAGCTAGAGCCAGTTGGCCCTGGCAAAAAATAGCCAGTTTGTAAATCTGGGAGATCTTGTCATGTATCAAAAGTGGTATGGACTCTCGGGATAGGGATGTAATATTACCACTGTATATGCTGTCCAGTTCTGGGTTCTGGTCCATAAAAAGGATGCCCTGGAGCTGGAGAGGGTTCAACGAAGAGCCACAAAAATGATAAGGGGTATGGAGGGTCTCAGTTATGAGGAAATATTAACACCTTACTGCGTAATAGTATGGCGCGCATCGGGTCCTGGTGCATCATATGCGAGCAGCGATCCGTCGCCATGACAGCCTCAGGTCTTCTGAAGGCTATCAGCACATTGTAATGAATGAGGAGGAAAATCCACATATGATAGGATCGATCAGACAACCTAGAATTACCCTAGGGAGTCTGAAATATAGTAAAAGTAAAAATAAAAAAAATTTAAACCTAAAAATTAAAATCACCGCCCTTTCCCTAGAACTGATATAAATAAACAGTAAAAATCATAAACACATTAGATATCGCCGCATCTGAAAATGCCCGATCTATCAAAAAATAATAAAGTTTTTTCACTGCGTTTAACCCTGTAACAGAAAATAGCGGCCAAATTCGAAAATGGCACTTTTTTGCCATTTTGAAAAATATTAAAAAATCTATAAAAAGTGATCAAAAGGTCGTACAGTCCCAAAAATGGTAGCATTGAAAAATTCATCAAAAGTCACAAAAGATTACACCAGCCTCAGCTCCGTAAACTTTGGTATGAACAAGTTATTGGTGCCAGAAGATGACTTGTACAGGAGGTTTTAATTTTTGTAAATGTATGAAAACATTATAAAACCTATACAAATTTGGTATCCTCTTAATTTTACAGATGCAAATAATAAAGTAGACATGCCATTTAGGGCGCACAGTGAAAGCTGTAAAATCCAAGGCCACAAGAAAACTGTGCAAATGCGTTTTTTCACCATTTTCACTGCATTTGGAATTTTTTTCCCGCTTCCCAGTACACGGCATGGAATATTTAATACCATCACTATGAAGTATAATTTATACAAAAATCAATCAGCTCTGTAGCTTAAAAAAGTAAAAATGTTATACCACTTGGAAGACGGCAATGAACAAATGATATATTTTTAGGATTTTATTAGGCAAATTTAGTAAAACATAAGAAAAATTTCCCTCTTGGGAGGTTGATAACACTTTCAAAACTACGTGGGAAAAGGGACTAACACAGTGCTCCATAATACTTATAGACCTGTTGTTGAATCATGATAGACAATTGTTGTCGGAGACAAAAGAGCACATTAAGGTGAATGAAATGAAGTTGTCCCAGTTTGACCAGACGCATCTAGTCGCACCGTTTAAGGCCAAACTAAAAGACATCATAGATAAATATGAAAAGGAAGTAGTTTCAAAGAAAAAAGACAAATTTGTGAGGGATCGGGTGGATTTTGAAAAACAACGTGCATATCAATGGACACATACTGGTAATAAGAGAAGGTTTCCGGCACGTAGAGACAATGTGGATACACCTAATGAAGCAGCATCAAGCGATTTTTTATCTACAGACACCAGCGACCAGGAAGGAGAAACCTCAAACCTATAGTATGATCCTGTATTTTATACTACTCTAGGCTCCGCTATCCACCACACCCGAGTAAGAGTTTTAGTGCTTCCGTAAGTCCTCCGATATGTTGGAAGGCGGAGTCAGAGCCAGTGATATCCTCCGCACAAAAGGACTGTAGAGGCTTTGTGTGCCATCCACGTCGAGAACTGGCCTACAATCCATGGTTCTACCAAATTAAAACACAAGTGAGAAAAAACCTCAAAACGTCCACAAATATAATGCACAAAATAGGTACAGGCGTGTGCTAAAAATCCCGAAAAAGGGGATAAAGGAAATATATCCTGTCCCCAAAAATCAAAAATGCAGGATTAGAGACTGGGATTCGGCACCACAAAGTAAAAAACATAAATGGAGGCCAAAGCTGTACCAAAAACTACTAAATTATAAATGAACACAGAGTACAGCTATATGACAAAAGATATACATTTTATTAATAATGCAAAAAGAGCACAGCAAGAAACAAACACAATAAAAACATAAAAAGTGTGGCAAGACGCACATTCACAGGACAGAGCAACCAGCATAGATAGTGCTGGTTGATCTCTGCACACCACCAGCCCCCCCTACCTGCAAGAACCCCTCCTCGCACAAGTGTCAAGGCAATGATCGAGATGAATCAGTTGGAAAAAACCTTGTATGTCCCAAACAAGGGCGGTGTGACTAAGGTACAAATGTACAAAGTCCTGGGGGGAAAAAACCAAGAACTAAAAAAAGTGTGATGGGCGCAAGCCCAGGGGTCCACGCTAAGTTTTACCTGTAAAGAGGGCAAGTCCTGTCGTAGAATGCGGTGGGGGGAAGGAGAAGAGCTGGGAGAAGACCCCAGCATCTAGCTAGTCGCCTATCTTCATCAGGGGGCTGAAACTAGCCGTGCAGGTCTCCATTTTATGGGGGAGTGATTCTATGATGTCAGCTGGACCCAGAGCAGTGACTTCCGGCGGAAGTGACGCGCGCAGCGAGTAAAAAAAAAATTATTTTTTCTTTCCATTTCCCTTCCTTTTCTTTTCTCAAATATCATGTCCATTGGAGGTAAGTATGTGCCGCATGCGCAACACCGCACGATTGAGTCGTGCTATGCCCATAATATTGAGCGCGCCGACAGTAAGTACAATGGAACGGACAGCCAATGGGCAAAATGAAAATACGAAAAAAAAACTGAAAATAACCGAAAAAGGAGGTGTGTGAAGAAGGAATCTTGTGACCAAAACCAAAAAAGCTATATGTGGTATGTGTGATAAATAAAGTGCCGCGTGCATATGAGTGTACCCAAATTGCTGCGTACGGGTGACTAATGCTAATAGTTACCCTGAGTTGCCGGCCATGCACATGTCATGCAAGTGGACTAAAAGTGGACCTAATGATACCATTATTATAGTCAAGCAGTAAAATTAAATACATGATGGAACTCACTAATAAATGAATACATAAAACAACAAATGTGAAGCATAAAATTAGGTGTACACTAAATAAATATAACAAATGTATACATGCATCCATCACACATACTCTCATGGGCCCATGACCATCAATACTACATGCCATATAATAAAAGACCAATGCATCCACCAAAAACGGCTGGGTCAAAAAATCTCCACAGAAAAAGGGAAAAACCCAATACAATGAATTCATCATATATACCTTCATGTAACAAAAATAATAAAAACATGTATAAGAAGGAATAATTTTTGGATCTCAAATTTATGTTTCACACGCGTGGATAAGACGGTAGCCACCGGATCCCGATGCGCAAGGAGTCCGAATGGAAGGCTGGTGAAAAATAAATCTTGTCATGTGGGCAGGCTTGATGTAAGAGGTTCAAATGACCATGTGAGGTATGAGTTGGAATAGAGCAACATCAGGTAAACGTTGGACCAATAACAATTAGAGATGAGCTGAGCACTAAAATGCTCGGGTGCTCTCCCCATCGAGAAAAACTTTTCAGATGCTGAGTGCTCGTCTCGAATAACGAGCCCATTGAAGTCAATGGGAAAGACCCGAGCTTTTTGTAATAAAACTGAACATAAAAGAACAGTGCAAAAAAAAAATTCCAGATGTGTGAAGATGTTTTATTTTTTTTTTTCCTCTTTCGTTTCTCTTTTTTTTTTTTTTTTTTTTTTTGTTTTTTTTTTTTTTTTTTTTTTTTTTCTTTTTTTTTTTTCGGTAAGAACACATTGAAAAAACACTATTTTCACTTTGCAGGGGTTCGCGCGGTCTCCCGACTAAGTTAGGAGATGTGCACGAACAATTGGAATGTGAAGAATAGTGTTATTTCAAGTGTTCTGCCACTTCCAATGCTCCTGTGTTCACTGTTTTTAGTTTAATTTCTATTTTCACATTACATGTGTGCGCGCGTGGTCTACCGATAGGCTCGGAGATACGCGCGCACAGCTGCAAAGTGAAGAATAATGTTATTAAATGTGTCTGCACTTAAATGTGGTGTGTTCACAGTTTTTTAAGTTTTACATTTCTATTCTCACATTGAAGGTGTGCGCGCGTGTCTCCCGATAGGTTCGGAGATACGCGCGCCACAGCTGCAAAGTGCGAATAGAATTAAAACACATTAAAAAAACAGTGACATACAGGACCATTTAAGTGCCAGAAAACAACATTGAAGAACAATATCTTTACATTCCAGATGTTCAAAAATCTCCGAAACCTAGCGGGAGACACGCGCGAACACCTGGAAGTGAAGAATAGTGTATTTCAATGTGTTTCTTACACTAAAACATCTGCAAACATGTGTAATTTTTTTTTACAATAAAAATAATTTTATTCAATTATTATTTATTAAGTTAACTCTCGATCTCGAGCCGGCGAGATACTCCCGTCCGATCGGCCGGCGAGTATCTAATATCGATACCGCGCGTATACTACGGACGATATACTCGCTCATCTCTAATATAATCTATAGCTACAGGTAAGTAAGGCAATTGTACTGCATGTTAAAAATCAGTAACAAGGTTAGATGTGGTGAAATGCTAATGCTGATTACCTGAGTGAAGCAGGATCTGCAATGTAGTGATTGCCTTGAAATAAATCCAGATAAATCTCCGGAAATGCCAGGATACGTGTGACTCACCAGTGAAGAGCAAAAGTGATGAACGAGTGGCAGACATTGTTACAATGGATGATCAAAAAATGGATGGGGTGATGACTCGTGCATTTTGGGTAATGTGTAGGGCTACTCACAAACCCAAACTGTGTATGCAGTATATGGGTGAGAGTGTTACGTTAGAGAGGTTCACATGCATGACACGAAGGTGACCCAAAAAGGGTGAAAAGAAGTGTACAAAACCTGAAACAATTGAAAGAAAAAAAGATTTACAAACCACCTCCATGCTGCTGAAAAAATGTGGCAATAAAGTAAAAATGATATGTAAGAACATGATTTACCATTTGTAACAAGCAACCTCACACAGAAGAGAGTCCTGCATTCATGCCTTCCGGGCTTGTTTTTAGACACGTTAAATCATCCATTTGTTTCGCCTGTAAAGGGCCGGTACAACATCCCCTCCCCAAATTTAACTGTAATTTTCAAGTCCATGAGGCGAAGGCCGCAGGATTGCCCCTGATGGCATTGAATGAGTGTCCTGTCCACAGTTGTAAGGGTTTTACCCTCTGAGATCCTGGTTTGACCTTGGTGATCGTGGAGAATGTTTTTGGTCACGTTTTCTGAATTCTTGTGTGGTTTGGACCAACCTATACAAGGAGCAGGGGCCATGAAGACAGTAATAATATCGTAGAGCGACATTAATGAATGACTGTAAATTATGTTTTTCTGGTTCTTCGATGCAAAAGACATCCCCGCAAGCAATCAGGGACCTATGGTGAACATCGCCACCGGCGGTGTGCCCGTAGATGTCGCTGCCATGTCCAAGGGCATAGTTGGCTTTGAAAGTGACTATGTTGAGAGTGTCAACGAGTATTCTCGCCTTCTAGCTATCAAGTCGTGGTTTATACTGGATATGGTATGAGCCTGCAGGTCACTCTGTCAAAATTCCCCATTTCTTGAACAAAATATGGTACACAATCTTGTCCATTGCTTAGTAAGCTTTCCACAATAACCTGGTCGTGTCATCTCTCGTTTGCATTTGTGGCGGAAGTCATCTTCGTTCAGTTTTACATGCCCTCTGATAGGAGGCCCTTGATATTATGTTGTGGGGATAACCGCGGTCTTTAAAATCTCTGTGTTAGTATCTCGGCATGTGCCTGAAATTTGTTCTGGCTCACTGCAGTTTTCTTTTAATACCGAAGAAATTGGCACTGGAATGGTCCTTTTCTGTGCTGGGGATGAAACTAGAGTAGTTGTAAAAGGCTATTTGTTGCGGTTTTCTTTTACGAAAACAGAGTAGTATTGGATTCGCCATCTTGAAAGTAGATTCGTGATCCAGAAGTCCCGTTGAATCTGAAATGACCGGGGTAAGTTGGATCTGCCAATCGTTTGAATTCAACTTTTTTTCCAGCAAATTTCACTAAATCACACGGGGACCATTCCAAAAAAGAGGATGTCATCAATGAAACGGAACCATCCTATGACAGCCTCCGGAAACTCCGGCAATGGGTCACGCCAGGCCCCTCCCACCCATCCACAAAAGAATTCGCGTACGAGGGGGCACACGCGCACACCATCGCCGTGCCGGGACGCTGCCGATAGTAGGCCTGTCAAACGCGAAAACATGTGTTTTAGAATAATAATCCCAAAAGTTCAATGAGAACTTCATGGTTGCGTATATCACCACCTCCATGTTTGAAAAAAAGATGAAACTGCATATGAGGCCTCCTGTGGATGATGTGGTGTACAAGCCTCAACCGTCCATTGAGACAATCCAAAGGTGTAGAGAGGAGCGCAGGCTCGTCAATTGAGATGAGTGGGTTTGAGTCCGCGTATATAAGGAGGGTAAACGGATGAAGGTCTGTAAGAAACAACATATATGCATGCCTTCTCACATATCCCCCTCTTACCAGCACCATGGGTCCTACCTGGTGACTTGTCCACAGAGTTATGTGCACCTTTTGGGAGCATGAAAAAGTTGGGTGTGGTGGATTTTGTCAATCATGAAGGACTTTCTTGTTTGTATGATGCACTGATGGAAAGCAGCGTCCAAAAGGCGATCTCATCTTGCCCTTGAATACTTCGTGGGAATCAGAGGTACAACAGTGTTAATAGGCACGATGGACTAGTTGTCTTCTTGCTTCCTCCAAGTACATGGTCAGTTGGGCCAAAGGACAATATCCCTTCCCCCCTTTATCTGCGTCTTTAACAGTAAAGGTCTTGTTTTATGTTAACTTTGAGGCGTCTCGTCGTCTCTTCCCGAGATAGATATTCATGTCTGTTGGGGTCCCAGACGTATGTTGTATATCCGCAACATTACAAGCAAAGGAAATTTGTATTGCAGAGGAAAAGGTTTTAGGTTAGGTGTTACTGGGGAGTAATCCCTAAGTTGAAAGGTTACTCTACTCGTTGGGTTTTCGTTTTTCCTAAGTAGAGCTAAAGATCTGCAAAGACCTGACGACGGTCAGTATCCGACATGACATCACTCAGAGGCGGTGGTGAAATAGAAATTTGATGACAACTGCCTACAAATATAATAAATATCCTAATCAGCAAGACTTGTCTAGGACGTTGCATTGGCGAAAAAATTCAGTACCCTTTTGCCAGACCCTCCTCTCAATTATCATTTAGCACAGTGTGGAAAGATTAATGATCTCAGATTGGACGACACCAGGGTTTGTTTATTAATTCCTTCTCTGCGTGGTCGCCCTCTTGTACTGGGCGGACAGTCTCTGTATTTGGGTCTCTCTTCGCAGATTGATTGGCTTGAGAAGCCCCCGCCTGATGCATCAAGCGATTTTTTATCTACAGACACCAGCGACCAGGAAGGAGAATCAGGCGGGGGCGTCGCAAGCCAAATCAATCTGCGGAAGAGAGGACCCAAATACAGAGACTGGTCCCCAACGTACAAGAGGGGCAGACAACGCAGAAGGAATTAATAACAAACCCTGGTGAGTCCAATCTGCAGATCATTAATCTTTCCACACATGTGCTAACTGATATTGAGAGGAGGGTTCTGGCAAAAGGGCTGAATTTTTCGCCCATGCAACGCCTAGACAAGTTCTTGCTGATTAAGGATATTTATTTATATTGTAGGCAGTTGTCATTCAAATTGCTATTTCACCAACCGTCTCTGATGGATGTCATGCCGGATACTGACCGTCAGGTCTTTGCAGATCTTTTAGCTCTACTTAGGGAAAACGAAAACCCAACAGGTAGGAGACCTTTCACACTTAGGAATTACTCCCAGGTAACACCTAACCTAAAATTTTCCTTTGGCAATACAAAGTTCTTTGCTGTCATGTTGCAGGATATACAATCATTACGTCTGGGACCCCAACAGACATGAAACTATCTCGGAAGAGACGCACGAGCCCTCCAAAGTTACATAAACAAGACCTTTACTGTTAAAGACGCAGATAAAGGGGGGAATATTGTCCTTGGCCAACGCATGTACTGTGAGGAAGCAAGAAGACAACTATCCAATCGTGCCTATTACACTGTTTTACCCTCTGATCCCACCGAAGTATTCAAGGGCAAGATGGATCGCCTTTTAGACGCTGCTTTCCAACAGGGCATCATAACCAAACAAGAGAAGTCTTACATGATGACTAAAAATCCAACCACCCCAACTTTTTACATGCTCCCAAAGGTGCATAAATCTGTGGACAAGCCACCAGGTAGGCCCATTGTGGCTGGTATAGGGGGGCTGTGTGAGAAGGCATGCATATATGTTGATTTTTTCTTACAGACGCATGTCGTCCGTTTACCCTCCTATATACGGGACTCAACCCATCTCATCACTCAATTGGAGAGCCTGGACTTACCTTCTACAGACCTTTGGATTGTCTCAATGGACGTTGAGGCCTTGTACACCAACATCATCCACCAGGTAGGCCTCAATGCAGTTCAATCTTTTTTTCAGAACATGGAGGGTGGTGATATACGGCACCATGAATTTCTCATTGAACTTTTGGGATTTATTCTAAAACACAATTTTTTCGTGTTTGACAGAGCCTACTATCGGCAGGTCCCCGGCACGGCGATGGGTGCGCGTTGTGCCCCCTCGTACGCGAATCTCTTTTTGGGATGGTGGGAGGGGGCCTGCGTGTACCCATTGCCGGAGTTCGGGAGGCATGTCATAGGATGGTTCCGTTTCATTGATGACATCCTCTTTTTTTGGAAGGGTCCCCGCAGTGATTTATTGAAATATGTGGAAAAATTGAATTCAAACGATTGGCAGATCAAACTTACCCCGGTCATTTCAGATTCAACAGTGGACTTCCTGGATCTACGAATCTCTATTCAAGATGGCAGAATCAATACTACTCTGTTTCGTAAAGAAACCGCAACAAATAGCCTTTTACACTACTCTAGTTTTCATCCCCAGCACATGAAAAAGGCTATTCCAGTGGGCCAATTTCTTCGTATTAAAAGAAACTGCAGTGAGCCAGAACAATTCAGGCATCATGCCCGAGATCTAACACAGAGATTTAAAGAACGCGGTTATGTAAAACTGAACGAAGTATGACTTTCCAGCCACAAATCAAACAGACTGCAGTGAGCCAGAACAATTCAGGCATCATGCCCGAGATCTAACACAGAGATTTAAAGAACGCGGTTATCCCCACAAAATAATATCAAGGGCCTATCAGAGGGCATGTAAAACTGAACGAAGTATGACTTTCCAGCCACAAATCAAACAGAATGTAAAACTGAACGAAGTATGACTTTCCAGCCACAAATCAAACAGAGAGATGACAAGCCAGTATTGGTGGCCAACTTTAATAATCAATGGCAAGATGTGTACCATATTTTGTCCAAGAACTGGGGAATTTTGAAGAGTGACTGCAGGCTCATACCCCATATTCCAGATAAACCACGCTTGATAGCTAGAAGGGCGAGGAATCTTCGTGACACTCTCACACATAGTCACTTTCAAAGACCAACTATGCCCTTGGTGACACTCTCACACATAGTCACTTTCAAAGACCAACTATGCCCTTGGGACATGGACAGCGACTCACGGGCACCCAGCCGTGTGGCGATTGTTCAATATGTCCCTTGATTGCTTGCGGTGATGTCTTTTGCCATCCGAAGAACCAAGAAAAACATAATTTACAGTCATTCATTAATTGTCGCTCTCGGAATATTATTTACTGTCTTCAGTGCCCCTGCTCCATGTTATATGTTGGTCAAACCACACAAGAATTCAGAAAACGTGCCCAAAAACATATCTCCACGATCACCAATGCAAACCAGGATCTCAGGCAGGGTAAAACCCTTACAACTGTGGCCAGACACTTCCTTCAATGCCATCAGGGCAATCCTCGCGGCCTTCGCCTCATTGGACTTGAAAAATTACAGTTAAATATTCGGGGAGGGGATGTTGTACCGGCCCTCTTACAGGCGGAAACAAAATGGATATACCGTCTAAAATGCAAAGCCCCGGAAGGCATGAATGAGGACTTCTTCTTTGGAGGTTTTTACAAAAGGTAATCATGTTCTTACATTCATTTTTACTTTATTTCACATTTTTTCAGCAGCCACTAGGGGAGTGGTTTAAATTCTTTTTTCTTTTCACTGTTTCAGGTTTTGTACACTTCTTTTTCACCTTTTTGGGTCACCTTCAGGTGTCAATGCATGTGACCCCTTCCCTCACGTACACTCTCACCCTTACTGCATACACACATTTTCGGGTTTGTGAGTAGCCCTACACATTCACCCAACATGCACAGCCTCATCACCCCATCCATTTTTTCATCATCACAATTTGTGAACAATTGTCTGCCACTCGTCCATCACTTTTGCTCTTCACTGGTGAGTCACACCTTCCATGGCAATTTCCAGGGATCTTATCTGGATTATATTCAAGGCACATCACTACTATCATCTCTCTGCTTCACTCAGGTAAGCACTTTGCACTTCACACACTTCATAACCTTGTTACTGATTTTTCAACATCGCATGTACTAATTTGCCTTACTTACCTTTATTCTATAGATTGTTATTGGTCCAGCGTTTACCTGATGTTGCTCTTATTCCAACTTATACCTCACATGGTCAATTGAGACCTCTTTACATCAAGCCTGCCCACATGAACAAGATTTATTTTTCACCAGCCCTTCCAGTCGGACTCCTTGGCGCATCTGGATCCGGTGTCTACCGTCTTATCCACAGGCGTATTTAACCATAGAATTTGAGATCCAAAATATATATTCCTTCTTATACATGTTTAATTATTTTTGTTACATGAATGTATATATGATGAATTCATTGTATTGTTTTCCCTTTTTCTGGGGGGAGATTTTTGACCCAGCAGTTTTTGGTGGATGCATTTGTATTTTATTATATGGCATGTGAGTATGGATGGTCATGGGCCCATGAAAGTATGTGTGAGTGGATGCATGGTATACATTTGTATATTTATTTAGTGTACACCTAATTTTATGCTTTCACATTTGTTGTTTTATGTATTCATTTATTAGTGAGTTCCATCATGTATTTAATTTTACTGATTGACTATATATATGGTATCATGAGGTCCACTTTTTAGTCACTTGCATGACATGTTGCATGGCCGGCAACTCAAGGGGTTAACTATTATCATTAGTCACCTGTAACCAGCAAATGTTGGGTACACTACATATGGACGCGGCACTTTATTTATCACACAATACCACATATATTTGGTCACAAGATTCCTTCTTTCACACACCTCCTTTTCGGTTATTTTTCAGTTTTTTTCGTATTTTCATTTTTGCCCATTGGCTGTCCGTTCCATTACTTACATGTCGGCACGCTCAATATTATGGGCAATAGCACGACTCAATCGTGCGGTGTGGCGCATGCGCGCATACTTACCTCCACTTGGACATGATATTTGCGAAAAGAAAAGGAAAGGGGAAGGGAAAAGAAAAAAAATAATTTTTTTTTTTTACTCGCTGCGCGCGTCACTTCCGCCGGAAGTCACGTGATCTGGGTCCAGCTGACATCATAGAATCACTCCCCCATAAAATGGAGACTGCACAGCTAGTTCAGCACCCCTGAGGAAGCTAGGCGACTAGCGATACGCGTGGGGTCTTCTCCCCAGCTCTTCTCCTTCCCCCCACCGCATTCTATGACAGGACTTTGCCATCTTTACAGGTAAAACCGAGCGTGGACCCTGGGCTTGCGCCCATCACACTTTTTTTAGTATCTTGGGTTTTTTCCCCCCAGACTTTGTACATTTGTACACTTAGTCAAACCGCACCTTGGTTTTGGGACATAGCAAGGTTTTTTCCAACTGATTCATCATCGTACATTGCCTTACACTTGTGCAGAGGAAGGGGTTCTCTGCAGGTAGGGGGAGCTGGTGGTGTGCAGAGCAACCAGCACTATCATATGCTGGGTTGCTCTGCCTGTTGAATTTGTGTGCTTTGCACACTTTTTAATGGTTTTTATTGTTGTTTGTTCTTGCTGTGCTCTTTTTGCATTATTAATAAAATTGTATATCTTTGGTCATATAGCGTACATCTGTGTTCATTTATAATTATAGTAGTTTTTGGTACAGCTTTGGCCGCCATTGTATGTTTTTTACTTTAGTGGTGCCGATCCCAGTCTCTAATCCTGCATTTTGATTTTTTGGGGACAGGATATATTTCCTTTATCCCCCTTTTTCAGGGATTGTTTAGCACACTCCTGTACCTATTTTGTGCATTATATTTGTGGACGTTTTGAGGTTTTTTCTCACTTGTGTTTAAATTCGGTAGAACCATGGATGTGGAGGCCAGGTTCTCGACTTGGAATGGGCAAGCCTCTACAGTCTTTTGTGCGGAGGATATCACTGGCTCTGACTCTGACCGTATCGGATGACTTACTGGAAGCACATAAAACTCTGACTCGTGTGTGGTGGAATATTCGGAGCCTAGAGGAGTATAAAAGACAAGGAATCATACCTAGAGGTTTGAGGGTTCAAAAATTTCCCTCTTGGGAGGTTGATAACACTTTCAAAACTACATGGGAAAAGGGACTGACACAGTGCTCCATAATACTTATAGACCTGTTGTTGAATCATGATAGACAATTGTTGTCGGAGACAAAAGGATTCAACAGTGGACTTCCTGGATCTACGAATCTCTATTCAAGATGGCAGAATCAATACTACTCTGTTTCGTAAAGAAACCGCAACAAATAGCCTTTTACACTACTCCAGTTTTCATCCCCAGCACATGAAAAAGGCTATTCCAGTGGGCCAATTTCTTCATATTAAAAGAAACTGCTGTGAGCCAGAACAATTCAGGCATCATGCCCGAGATCTAACACGGAGATTTAAAGAACGCGGTTATCCCCACAAAATAATATCAAGGGCCTATCAGAGGGCATGTAAAACTGAACGAAGTATGACTTTCCAGCCACAAATCAAACAGAGAGATGACAAGCCAGTATTGGTGGCCAACTTTAATAATCAATGGCAAGATGTGTACCATATTTTGTCCAAGAACTGGGGAATTTTGAAGAGTGACTGCAGGCTCATACCCCATATTCCAGATAAACCACGCTTGATAGCTAGAAGGGCGAGGAATCTTCGTGACACTCTCACACATAGTCACTTTCAAAGACCAACTATGCCCTTGGGACATGGACAGCGACTCACGGGCACCCAGCCGTGTGGGGATTGTTCAATATGTCCCTTGATTGCTTGCGGTGATGTCTTTTGCCATCCGAAGAACCAAGAAAAACATCATTTACAGTCATTCATTAATTGTCGCTCTCGGAATATTATTTACTGTCTTCAGTGCCCCTGCTTTTGTACACATTATCACTTTTACCTGCTTTCTCAAATAAGATAATAAAAGTATGACAGCACATTAAGGTGAATGAAATGAAGTGTCCCAGTTTGACCAAACGCATCTAGTCCACACCGTTTACGGCTTCCAAATCTAATAAGACATCTTAGATAAATATGAAAGGAAGTTAGTTTAAAAGAGAAAACAGACAACTTTGGTGAGGTGTCGGGTGGATTTGAAACAACGTGCATATCAAATGGAACCCACTAGTGGTAATAAGAGAATGGTTTCCGGCACGTAGAGACAATGTGGATACACCTAATGACGCAGCATCAAGCGATTTTTATCTACAGACACCAGCGACAGGAAGGAGAATCACCGGCCCGGGCCACCCGGGGACGTCGCAAGCCAAATCAATCTGCCGGAAGAGTATAAGAGAGACCCAAAATACAGAGATATGGCCCCAACGTTACCAGGAGGGCAGGAACAAGCAGAAAGGAATTAATAAACAACCCGTGAGTCAATCTGCAGATCATTAATCTTTTCCACCCAGTGCTGATATTGAGAGGAGGGTTTTATGGCAAAAAGGGTGAATTTGTTCGCCCATTGCAACGGCCTAGCTAGACAAGTATTGCTGATTAAGGATATTTATTTATATTGTAGGCAGTTTGTCAGTAAAATTTGCTAGTTCACCAAACGTCTCTGATGGATTCATGCCGGGATGTACTGGACCTGTCAGGTCTTTGCAGATCTTTTAGCTCTACTTAGAGGAAAACGAAAAAACACCAACAGGAGGAAGGAGACCTTTCACACTACGGGATTGACTCCAGGTAACACCTAACATAAAACTTTCCCTGCAATTACAAATTTCTTTGATTGTCTGTTGCAGGATATACAATCAAGTCTGGGACCCCAAAACAGAATGAAAATCTATCTCGGGGGAAAAAAGAGCGAGAGCCCCTCCAAGATTTACATAAAAAACAAGACCTTACTGTTAAAGAAAGGTCGAATAAAGGGGGGAATTGGGGAATGGAATATTGTCCGTTGGCCAACCTGACCATGTACTTGGGAGGAAGCAAGAAGAAGGGACAACTATTGCCAATCCGTTGACCAAGTCGGTTACGGAGAGCTTGAATGTACCCTACTGTAGTTATCCTAACGTGAATAAGTAATTACAGAGGGGGCAACGAAGAAGTGAGATCGAAGGCTCGTTGTGTAGAGCGCTGCTTTCATCGTGGGAATCAGAAAAGGCATTGTCC
The DNA here is from genome assembly GCA_019512145.1 of Engystomops pustulosus. NCBI lineage: Eukaryota > Metazoa > Chordata > Amphibia > Anura > Leptodactylidae > Engystomops > Engystomops pustulosus. Next base: position 5,929 of record WNYA01002552.1, on the reverse strand, counting down.
AAACAAGAGAAAAAAGTCTCTACATGATGACCAAAAATCCAACCACCCAACTTTTTACTGCTACCAAAGGTGCATTAAAATCTGTGGACAAGGCACCAGGTAGGCCCATTGTGGCTGGGCTGGTATAGGGGGGCTGTGTGAGAAGTGCAGGCAATGTTGATTTTTTCTTACAGCGCATGTCGTCCGTTTAACCTCCTATATTACGGGACTCAACCATATCATCACTCAATTGGAGAGCCTGGGACTTACCTTCACGAACCTTTGGATGTCTCATGGACGTTGAAGCCTGTACACCAACATCAAAGAGCTCTGATGCAATGAACAACTAGAACAGATTTGGTCTCAGACATTTTTGATACATCTCCAGTAATCTTAAAGGCTATGTACTGAGGACTGTCAGGCAATATCAACCCATATCTAGGCACAAGTAATCTTTGTGCTATTACAACCAACAGCCATTAAAAGCCATTGAATTCCCTGCTGTTCCTCTACATTATTACCTGAATCCCTACTGCTAGGGAGCTATTGGAATACAGCAGGATGTAGTGTTTGCTTCCATAAATCACATCCAAATGTACAGTCAATGTATACACATCTTCACGTAAGCAATGCCATCCTGCAGTGATAGTTTCTGAATTTTGTGTTCAGCATAATTGCATTTTAACTTTAAGCACTTAAGCTGTAAGTAAGTACACACTGTACATCTTTGTGTCACATTTCCTAACTATTGTCTGTGTTATAATTAGAGATGAGTGAGCACTAAAATGCTCGGGAGCTCGTTATTCGAGACAAACTTTTCCCAATGCTCGAGTGATCGTCTCGAATAACGAAACCCATTGAAGTCAATGGGAGACTCGTGCATTTTTCAAGGGGACCAAGGGTCTGCACAGGGAAGCTTGGTCAAACACCTGGAAACCTCAGAAAATGATGGAAACACCACGGAAATGGACAGGAAACAGCAGGGGCAGCATGCATGGATGCCTCTGCGGCTGCCTGGATGCCTCTTGGCACCATTATGCCAAAATTATGGGCAACAGCATGGCGATGACAGAGTGACCGAATGAGGCTAGATAGCATCTAAAACATCCAACAATTGACCCTGACATGAAATGATTTCCTATGTCAGTGGTGGCGAACCTATGGCACGGGTGCCAGAGGTGGCACTCAGAGCTCTTTCTGTGGGCACTCAGGCCATCATCCAAAGACAGAGTTCACCAAACAGGACCAAATCTTTCTGCAGTCACAGGCAACTTATAAGATGCTGCTCTCAGCACTATTTTAAAGCAGCACTTTATTGGCTGTTAGGAACTGCGGGAAAAGTGAGAAAGGGTTGACAGAACTGCGTCATCTTTGGAGGTCCTCCTGCTAGACCCACCATTCTTCCTCTGCAAGGAGACCCTGGAGAGAAGCTATTTGCCCTCTTTCAACTGTATTAGTGGCATTAGGCGGCCGATACAATTGAAAGATGTGGAAAAGCACATAGTTTTAAGTTACTGCTTAAAATGCCACTTGGCACTTCACGGTAAATAAGTGGATTTTAGTTGCAGTTTGGGCACTCAGTAAGTAAAAGGTTTGCCATCACTGTCCTATGTGAACATAAGCTTGACGGCATATTTAGTCGATAACAGAGCATGGTGGCGACATAGTGACCAAGTTCGATAACGTATCTGGTGAAACACCCGAAAAATGAGCCTCACACAGCTCGTTTGATAAGGGGATGACATGTGGAGGCAGCCATGGAGACGACTTCCATGATTAAGAGTGACAGTATGAGGCATCCATATTGCTACTATGATTGAAACTTCAGGTCTCCAGCATGGCGGCGACAGATGCGCCAAGTTCCATTATGTATCTGGTGAAACACCCGAAAATTCTGCCTGACACAGCTTGTTTGATAAGGGGATGATGTGCTGTATATCCTCTCGCGCTCCATCCTCTGGGGTATAGAGAGTTGAAAGTTGCGCATGGAGACATTGGTGGACGCTGTGGAGGATCGTGGAGGCGAAATGGACAGGAAACATGCCGAGACTGGGGACAGGTGACAGTGTCTTGCTGGGGTGACATAAAACTGGCAAAGGCCTTGTAAGGCGTACCCCTGCCAGTGTTGGACAAGCTGCACGCTCGCCTACTCTCCCTCGCTACTTGTCCCACAGAAGTACGCCCTCTGCCACTAGCGCTGTCAGAAGGGAAATACTGTTTCAGCTTGTGCACCAGGGCCTGCTGGTATTCATGCATTCTCACACTCCTTTCCTCTCCAGGGATGAGAGTGGAAAGATTTTGCTTGTACCGTGGGTCCAGGAGAGTGAATACCCAGTAATTGGTGCTGGAATAAATTCTTTGAACGTGAGGGTCACGGGATAGGCAGCCTAGCATGAAATCTGCCATATGCGCCAGAGTACCAACGCGCAAGAATTCACTCCCCTCACTGGCCTGACTCTCTATTTCCTCCTCCTCCAACTCCTCTTCTTCTGCCCATACACGCTGAACAGTGAAGGACTGAGCAATGCTCCCCTCTTCTGTCTCGCCAACATTCTCCTCCTCTTCCTCCTCATCCTCCTCCACCTCCTCCGATATGCGCTGAGAAACAGACCTGAGGGTGCTTTGGCTATCAACAAGGGAATCTTCTTCCCCCGTCTCTTGTGACAAGCACAAAGCTTCTGACTTCATGCTGACCAGAGAGTTTTTCAACAAGCCAAGCAGCGGGATGGCCGCTGACCATCTGTGTTGACTCCTCGAAGTTATTCAGCACCTGACAGATATCAGACATCCATGTCCACTCCTCATTGTAGACTTGAGGAAGCCGACTGACCTGACTACCAGTTCTGGTGGAAGTTGACATCTGGCAGTCTACAATCGCTCTGCGCTGCTGGTAAACTCTGGATAACATGGTTAATGTTGAATTCCACCTCGTGGGCACGTCGCACAACAGTCGGTGAGCGGGCAGTTGGAGGCGGCGCTGCGTTGCCCTGAGAGTGGCAGCATCTGTGCTGGACTTCCTGAAATGCGCACAGATGCGGCGCACCTTCGTGAGTAAATCAGACAGATTGGGGTATGTCTTGAGGAAACGCTGAACTATGAG
>WNYA01002551.1:0-38773 GCA_019512145.1 Engystomops pustulosus | reverse complement strand
TCATGGCCGCGCTCCGCCTACCTGCGGATGGCTCCATGCTAACATTAAAGAGTAACTCTTCGTTGAGTCCCTGTGGGAAAGGCTTTTTAACTTAAAAATCCAATTGGCTTCCCTGCGCAATAGCTCAGGAACAACATTTCCACCCCTGATGTTGGGGCGGATTTTATCAAGCCCCACCACTTGTAGCCCCCTCGCCTTGCACATTCCGGATAGCAAGTGTTTCACTGTAAACACAGATGTGATCTGGAGAAACTGTGCTGGAATTGCCTTCCTAACTGTAATTCAAGTGCAGAGTGTGAGGCTGCATTCTGATGATACGTTTGCAATTCAAATGCTTTGGCCAAAATGCATCAAGCGCATCTGTGTACAGTTAGTAACATGTGTTTTGTCTTTTAATATGACTCATGGCAACCAATCAGAGCTCAGATTTAGTTTCATAAGCTGCTGTGAGAAAATGAAAGCTGAGCTCTAGATGGTTGCCATGCTATGTGCCTATCCTGTAGTTTATTGTAACATATGTTGTACTGCCCTGAGGGTGATGGCACACGTGGTGCTTTGTCTGCATTTGCGTTTACAAAGCCCCACCCACCGGGGCCCGATCGCATCGGCGTTTCTATGGAAAAGTCTGCGATCGGGAATGAGCCGCCGGTGTTTTGCGTTAATTTAATGCAAAACACCGGCGGCTCATTCACGATCGCAGGCGTTTCCAAAGAAAGACAAAGCGGCACGTGTGCCATCACCCTGAGGCCCGCGGCGTTTTGAACCCGTTTTTGGGTAGTTTTTAAGCAGTCCATTTAAAAACGCATGCTTTTTTGACAGGTTTTACCAATTATCTTAATTAAATTTGGTAAAAAACGCATGCGTTTTTAAATGGACGGCCTAATAACGGCCCAAAAACAGGTTCAAAACACCATGTGTGCCGCCGCCGACATGGCGTTTTTGGTCCGTTTTTAAACATCCGTTTTCAGTCCGTTTTTGGCAGTTTACCATGCATTTGGCTGCTTACAACCTTTTTATCTATTAAGATAATTGGGAAAAACAGACCAAAAACGCCATGTGTGGCATCACCCTAACCAGGATAACCTGCAGAAGGGTTTTGGACATGTTTTTCCCAAGTGGTCCGTTTCGCGAGGTAACAGCGCTTAATCCTGCCCAGCGCTTAATCCTGGCCAGGATTAAGCGCTGTTACAGCGCGAAACGGACCGTCGCCTTTTGTGGGCTCCTGCTGTACATACTTCTTCCCTCCCGCAACGATGTCATTTTTATCTTGAAGAAATAAAGCCTTGAAGTTTTAATTGGGTGAGTGCCAGCTTTTTCTCTTCTTACGAACATCTGTTTTGACGCTACTAATGCTTTACCCAAGCTAGAGCACCACCCCAGCATTCATACGGATAGACACCCCTGCAACACATTCTTTTTCCTTTGTGCAAAGCGCAGTCCTTTGCTAGAAACGTGCAAATGTCCGTCTAAGTGCAGTGCCCCCCTATGTTCTCCTTTACAGTAACTTTTTAAACATGTTTTGTCTATGTTTTTAACTAAGATTAATAAAGTTTATCATTTTTTGTTATTCAACTTAGTCGTGTATAATTTGGCCCGATCTCCCTATAGAGACACAATCGGTTATATGTAATTAGATCTTGAGCCGAATTGGTGCATACATTATTAGGGGTATTTACAATTTATCCGTGTTTATGGATGCCACTTGGCAACTTAAATATAAAGGGACGGTTCATTACCCCAAATAATAGACTCCACTATATGTTTGTGTTTGTAACTTTACTGTGTTTTTTCACAGACCCAGGAGCTATTAACACCATGAACTATATGACCAGGGAACAAGCCTGGCGAACACAATTGGATACAGTTTTTAATCATGCAGCAGTGGGAGGGGACGCAGTAGGTGTGGGAGATACCAGCATGAATCAGAGGAATCTTAAAACTTTATTACATAAACGTATGAAAATATGGTGGAATGGGGCTTTTTTAGAAAAATATGTGGAACGTAAACTAATACCGCGAGGACTGAGAGTCCAAGTCTTTCCATCGTTCCCCATAGAAGACGAAAACTTCATTTCAGAATGGGAGGACAATTGCTCCACGTGTTCTATGCAATTCATGAATATGCTCATAGTTAACAAAAAGAAAATACTAGAATCTATGAGCACAGAAATTGAATCAATGCGCTCCATATTGAAATCCTCCATGACGAATGAAGCTTTTAAAATCTTTGAGGAAACACTAGAGACCGAATTTGTGAAGTGGGAAAAGGAAATTTGCGACACCAAGGCAAAAAAATTCCAACGCGATCTCAATGACTTCGCCAACAAACAAGTCTATAGATGGAAACGCCCCAGCAGAAGGGGACACTCTCGCCCCAACCGCACAATTAGTCGGTCCTCATCATTGTCATCTATAACATCGACAAACGAACAGGATGAGAACCCTAGGAGACTCAATAATCAAGGAACCAAGCGTAAATATACACAATCCCAAGGGGACAACAAACAACGTCCAGAAACTAGGAGTGGGATGACCAAGAACCAGTTAAAGGTAATTAACCTCTCTAATAGATTACTAAGCAGTGATGAACTAAATGTTCTGGAAAAAGGCTTAACATTTTCTCCTTGTACTAAATTTGACTTATTCACAGCAGTGAAAGATCTCCATATCCTTGGTAGATCACTGGTTTTTAAGAAATGGTTCGACGTTGCAAATCCCGAAGAAATTTTTGATACAACAGCAGAGATTGAAGCGGTTAGGGTCCTGGAAGAACTCCAGGAAGAACATGTCGCAGACGAGATGATCCCACTTTGCATAAAAAAGAAATCACGGAAGTTCCCAAATTTATCAGTGTGTCCAGCGGTGGACCAATTCGTTAAAGCTGCAACCCGAGAACTTACAGCAATACATCAACAGGTCAGTCACGACAATTTAACTAACAAAGAGAGGCAGAGCATTAACAAACTAAAACGTGACAGATCGATTGTTATTAAACAATCTGATAAAGGGGGGAATGTCGTGGTTTGGCCGCGTGAGATGTATGAACGGGAGGCAGAGAGACAATTAAACAACAGTGAGTGTTACAAGCGCTTGACATTCAACCCCCTAACTAAATACTCCAACGAATTGAACGCTATTTTATCTGGAGCCTTGCGATCAGGTGTCATTAACAGAGATCTCTTTGATTGCTTAAAGGTGTTGGACCCGATAATCCCCACTATGTACCTTTTACCGAAGGTCCATAAACATCCGACGGTCCCACCAGGACGACCAATAATTTCTGGATGTGGCAGTCTTACCGAAAAAGTAAGTAGATTCATCGATCACTATCTAAAACGTATAGTTGAGACATTACCATCATATACACGGGATACGACTGATCTCCTACGAAAGATAGATGGACTCCACATTGGGGATGAAATACTACTGGTTACATGCGACGTTGAATCGCTATATACCAGTATACGACACCAGGATGGCCTGCGTGCCGTAAGATATTTCCTCTCTATGGAAAACTTCTCACCTGAGTTTACAGAATTTTTATTACAATCATTAGAATTTGTGCTCTTCCACAACTTCTTTGTATTCAATGGGTCCTTCTACCTGCAGCTCCAGGGGACAGCTAAGGGGGCGTCTTGTGCACCCTCATATGCAAATTTGTTCCTGGGGCTGTGGGAGAGGGACCTATTGGGTGATGATCGGGATGCCACGATGGACCGGGTCCTCTTCTGGGCCCGGTACATCGATGACATCCTGATCGTCTGGAGAGGCAATGAACAAGAATTACAACAATTCTTTGAGAGGCTCAATCTGAACCAGGTGAATGTGAAGCTCACATATACGGCGAATAAAGAGACGGTCTCCTTTCTAGATGTACTTCTATATAAAGATCCGGATGGATTCTTACAAACCAACGTATTCAGGAAGGAGACTCACTTCTCCATGCCACATCGTCACATCCCCCCCAAACAATAAATGCTGTACCCATTGGTCAGTTTCTCCGAATTCGGAGAATCTGCTCCACGGACGAAGACTTTGAACGCCAAGCAGATGACCTTCGTATCCGTTTCCAACAAAGAGGTTACAGCAATAGATCGATCAAGACAGCCTATCAGCGGGCAAAAACAACACCTCGAATAACATTATTAACACCCCGAAAAAAAGAGAAACCAACCACACAGGTTAGATTCATTACCAACTTCCACTCACACTGGAATGAGATGCGTACAGCACTTGGGAGATACTGGCCGATTTTACAATCTGATCCGGTAATAGCAAAATATGTAGCCCCATATCCCGCAATAACACCACGCCGGGCTAAGAATCTAAGTGATATTTTGGTAAGCAGTCATTACACCTCAGGGCAGCCCAAAACAATTTTCGGAGCAAAATTGCCAAAATGGGGTTGCAAACCTTGCGGCAAGTGTGTCGCCTGTCCCAATGTGGAAACCGCAGACACCTTTTCTAATTCCTCTGAGACAAGAAGTTTCAAAATTACACAGAATATCACTTGCAATACCCAAGCAGTGATATACTACGCTACATGCCCCTGTAGGAAAATTTATATTGGTATGACATCCAGAGCCATGAAGATCCGTATCAGAGAACATGTACGTGACATTAATGCATCAAGTGATGCAATGTTCAATACAGAGGGAAAACCGGTAGCACAGCATTTTAGGGAAAAACATCATTCAGACTCAAGACTCCTGAAAGTGCGAGGCATAGACAGGATTAACCTAGGCATTAGAGGAGGACCCATACAAAAGAAATTAGCCCAATGCGAGTCACGGTGGACATGGACTCTCAATACCATACAACCCAATGGCCTCAACGAATCAATAAGCTTTGCCCCATTCTTAGAATGAGATATTTGACCACCACATAAACAGTACAGTTAGTCTCCTCTGTTTATCATGCTGTATCTCCCCACCTGCATCATTGTTTGTAAAAAATGATTTTAACAGGTTTTTAATTATATATCTTTTAGTCATAGGTGACTGCAACATCGCTTCCCCACTACAGATATTGTGAGAATTTAGACGGCTGCGAAGAAAATCATACAAATGGCTTATATCTCCTATTATTAACCATTGGACACGGATTAATAATGGACCTTAACCCCCTTACTCTCCAGGACTTTATATTTTTGCATCAATTTTTTTTTTGTCCACTGCAAATTAGTTTAAGCCACAATGGCTTTTTTAGCATTATCACAAACCATTAGTGTGGCCACGGTCACCTAATGGCTACTATACTATATATTTTGGACCTATGATATGTAAGTTTAAGCCACAATGGCTTTTCTAGCATTATCACAAACCATTAGTGTGGCCATGGTCACCTAATGGTTATTATACTATATATTTTGGACCTATGATATGCAAATAGATTGCGACATGTGGTGGCGTGTATCCATACACGTACTTTCGTCAATAATTTTTCTTGAATTGAATAGTGCGGAATCATTCTGGTTTTTATTACAACTAACCTTTATTATTCTTCACAATACTTAATTTTTATAGTTGGCACTTCACTTCCTCACTCCCCCTCTCCCTCACTTCACTTTCACTGCACTCGTCCACCACTTCCTATCCCTTCACATTATTAAGGTTAAGCTGTATAATAATTCAACAGCGTATGTGCATGCATGATATGCATGCACATTCGCCCTATATTTTGATAAGGTTATCATCATGTATTTATTTACTTACACCCTGACACCCTAGCTTTCCATTATCACTTCATTTAACCAAATGTTCGCAAATGATATGTTGTAAACAATCTCTTAAAAGTAAAGAATATGACTCTTACATAGATATAGATAATGGTTATATATGTAATCTAGAACCCACAATCTGTGTAATCCTGTATCTCCTTATTGTGTAATCCTGTATCTCCTTATTGGTATTCAATATAGTATCATGTCAATTATTTGTATGTAGGTTCATATAATGTACACATCACCACTCTCAATTTTTAAATTCACTGTTACCAATATTTTAGATAATTCAACTAGGTTGTAATATTTATTTATTTTTTGTTCGCAATATTCACACTAAATATTCCTAGCTCCTTTGAAAATTATTTAAAACAGTTTTATTATATTCTGCTCATATCTGACCACGTTCTTCCTTCCCCCCTCAATGTAGCATACAGCGGACATCAGATCCGCTTTATCCTTGGCGACACTTATTGTTGTATACCCGCTTACTCTCCAGCTTTTTGGTGCAGCATGTTTGGGGTGCCACGAGCATGAGTTAAAATCGGGCGTGGTGAAGAATTTCACAAAAGATGGACAACTCCATATGCTACGAACGTTATTTGGACAGTGTATGTTGACCACATGGCTGTTCGTACTAACCTATGTGCACATCCCCCTATTGTATGTATCTAGATATATTGGCCTAACAGTCGCTGGGGGGGTATCCTACCGACTTTCGCTATTTGCTTGTTGAATAGTGCGGTCTCTGTTTTATTCCACACTACATATTCTTACATACTTTTTTTAGTTGGCCTTCACTTCCTCGACTCCCCCTCTCCTCCACTTCACTTCATTCACTGCACTCGCCACCACTCCTATCCTTCACATTATTAAGGTTACTGTATATTCAACACGTATGAGCATGCATGATATGCATGCACATTCGCCCTTATTTTGATAGGTTATCATCATGTATTTATTTACTTACCCCGAAACCCTATCTTTCCATTATCACTTCATTTAACCAAATGTTGCAATGATATGTTGTAAACATCTCTTAAAGTAAAGAATATGACTCTTACATAGATATAGATAATGGTTTATATGTATCTAGAACCCACAATCTGTGTAATCCTGTATTCTCCTTATGTTTTGTAATCCTGTATCTCTCTTATTGGTATCATATAGTCTCTTCATTATTTGTATTAGTGTTCATATAATTACACATCACCACTCTCAATTTTTAAATCACTGTTACCAATATTTTTAGATAATTCACTAGGTTGTCATATAGTGGCCCTGCCCGGCAGCACTCGTTCACGTGTCCATGGTCAGGTGGACCTTGTCAGAAACGGCGTTGGTCAGGGCACGGATGATGTTCTCTGACACGTGCTTGTGCAGGGCTTGGACGGCACATCGGGAAAAGTAGTGGCGGATGGGGACCGAATACCGAGGGGCGGCCGGCGCCATGAGGTTTCGAAAGGCCTCGGTCTCTACCAGCCTACAGGGCAGCATCTCCAGGCTAAGCAACTTGGAGATGTGGACGTTGAGGGTTTGGGCGTGTGGGTGGGTTGCGCTATACTTCCTTTTGCGCTCCAGCGTCTGGGATATGGAGAGCTGAACGCTGGTGGATGCTGTGGAGGATCGTGGAGGCAAAGATGGGGTTTTCGCACGGGAGGTGTTTGTCCCGTGGTCCTGGGCAGGGGGCTGACTAGCAGATGACACAGGGGAAGGAGCAGTGGTGTGCACGGCCGGAGGTGAACGGGCTTGGTGCCATTGAGTGGGGTGTTTAGCATTCATATGCCTGCACATACTGGTGGTAGTTAAGCTAGTAGTGGTGGAACCCCTGCTGATCCTGGTTTGGCAAAGGTTGCACACCACGTCGGTCATCCGGTGTTTCTTTAAAGAACCTCCAGACTTCTGAAAATCTAGCCCTCGCCACGGGAGCTTGACTACGGGCAACATTTGGCACTGATGCACCAGCTCTGGCCCTGCCTCTCCGTCTGGTCCCACCACTGCCTCTTCCAACCTGTTCTGCTATAGGACTCGCCTCCGTCTCAGAAGCACTGTGTTCACCCGGCCTATCAACCCAGCTTGGGTCTGTCACCTCATCATCCTCCGATCCCTCAGTCTGCTCCCCCCTCGGACTTCCTGCCTTGACAACAACTTCACCACTGTCTGACAACCGTGTCTCCTCATCTTCCGACACCTCTTTACACACTTCTTCCACCACGTCAATAATGTCATCATCACCCACAGACTGCGACCGGTGGAAAACCTGGGCATCGGAAAATTGCTCAGCAGCAACCGGACAAGTGGTTTGTGACTGTGGGAAGGGTCCAGAAAACAGTTCCTCAGAGTATGCCGGTTCAAATGCCAAATTTTGCTGGGAGGGGGCAGACTGGGGGGAAGGAGGCTGAGGTGGAGGAACTGGAGGAGAGCTGATTTCGGTGACATGGGTGGACTGCGTGGAAGACTGACTGGTGGACAAAGGGCTAGAAGCATTGTCCGCAATCCACGACATCACCTCTTCGCACTGTTCTGGCCTCAACAGTGCTCTACCACGAGTCCCAGTAACTTGAGACATGATGAACCTAGGGAGTGTAGCTCTGCGGCGTTCCCCTGCTCCCTCATCAGCAGGTGGTGTCTCACCCCGCCCAGGACCACGGCCTCTGACCCCTGCAGTAGTTGGACGCCCACGTCCACGCCCTCGTCCTCTACCCCTAGCCCTCGGGTTTAACATTTTCAAAATTAAAGTGTTTTTGTGTTTTTTTTTTTAAACAAAACGATGCTATCCTATTGCTATGGCTAGTTTCTAACCTACACTGACAGCACACAACTGGATTTTGTGCTGTGCCAGATGACTTTGAGTTATAAAAGAAATAAACGTAAAAAATAAATAAATCAGCAGACTGTGCCTAATTCAAATCAAACCCCTAATAAATTGTCCCACTTCGGTGTTTGAGGTGGATATGTGTGTCACTAAGAGCTAAAAACAACGGTCGCAAGTGTCCCAGCAAATTCCTCACAATATGGTACTAGCTGCACTACTAATGCCAACAAGCCCAGCCACAAGCAAACCAAAAAAAAAGGAAAATATAAAGCTATCGTAGGCCTAAATAAGCCGTTGGGGTTCTCCTATGGCTATTTTCTAGCCCACACTCAAAGCACACTGCTTTGGCAGATTACTGTGAGTTCTAAAAAGAAATAAACGTAAAAAAAAATAAATCAGCAGACTCTGCCTAATTCAAATCAAACCCCTAATAAATTGTCCCACTTCGGTGTTTGAGGTGGATATGTGTGTCACTAAGAGCTAAACACAAGTCTCCCTGCAAATTACTNNNAAACGTCCGGCAGGTCTCGACAGCAAATCCTACACAATATGGTATTCTACCTGCCCTACTAATCCAGCAAGCCCACCACAAGCAATTTAAAAAAAAAAATGAATACTTTATTGTGCCCTAAGAAGGGCTGTTGGGTTCTTGGAGAATTCACTACTGCCTGCCTAACAGTATTCTAACAGAACAGCCTAACGCTTCCCCGACGCACAGCTCTCTCGCCTAGCGGGGCATCCAGACACAGAGATCCGAGCAGGCGCGGCAGGCTCAGTCTATTCCAGGGTCAACCTACTGGCCGACCAACCACTGCTATCTGACGTGTAAGGTACCAACGTCATTCTGGTGGAGTGCAAATCTCCGGGCTTGTGATTGGCTCTGTTTTCTGCCGCCAAAAGCAAACGGCGGGATATGTCCTTTTTTCTTCTCGAGCTGGGCGAATTATTTCTTCCAGCAACGAGCAAGTTTCGAGTACCTAATGCTCGAACGGTCATCAAGCTCAGAACGATAGTTCGCTCATCTCTAATATCACTCTGGATGACGTCCCCGACACCTCCCTTTATTACCCGTTTTGGTAGCTGATGGATAAATCTCAATGCCAAGAGCTTTTTAATAATGATATCGGGTGATAGGAGGCTGCCGTCCAGAGGATCATTGCCCTTCTTTATAATTAGAATAATACGCAAGCCTCTGCCATCAATGCAGACACTGTTCCCCTACGTACTCGAATTTCCTTGAATACAATCAATAATTTTGAAGGAAGATTTATAATGATAATCTTATAAAACAAATGGCATTCCGTCTGGCCTTGATCAATGAATCCTTTCCCAAAGCAGACAATGCCACCGTGCAACTTCCTCCAAGTAATTGAAGCATCCAACCTTTCCCGATTTTCCTGAGTCACCACCGGGCCATGTGGTTATCCTTTAAGTCTTTGATTAAATTGACTCTATCTTTAATTTAATCTACAACAGTTGAAATTTCCTATTACCATATATGGAAGCCTGATATTTTATCCATAAAATGGGGTTAAAACCAGAAAAAGGCTGGGCACTGCGCTATTATGGAGAGACGTCTTCTGGCAGTTAACATTATTCCAAAACTGTAACTCTTTCGTGCGGAACACCCTTTTTCAAGTACAAATGGAAATAGCTAATCGTATGTGCGCTGATGCCATCAGTGCTGGGCGCCTAGGTACAGTGACACGTGGGATGAGTGAACACCGCGTGGTATAAGCTCACCTGGCGAATTGTCGGAGGATGAGCTGGAAGTTTGAATCGCTCGCCGGCGGCCCTTTTCGATTAGCTTTTTTCATTTTTCACTCCCCACATTCAAAAATCTTAACTTTTTATTTTTCCATTTACAAGTTCTGAGTTGATGGCTTATTTTCTGCGTAACAAATTACACTTCAAAATGGTGATATTTAATTTTCATAGCGTTAACCGGGAAAAAATCAAATGCAGTGGAGAAATTGTAAAAAAAACGCATTCTTCTGCCGTATTCTTGTGGGGCGTGGATTTTACGGATTTCACTTCACCCTCAAATGACATTCTACTTTATTCTTTGGTCGGTTACGATTACAGGGATACCAAATTTGTATAGGTTTTATATGTTTTCATACATTTAACAAATTAAAACCTCCTTTACAAAATTTTTTTGGGGGGATTTTGGCCATCTTCTGGTCTAATAACTTTTTCATACTTTGGTGTATGGATCTAGTGGTGTTGTTGTTTTTTGAGATTTTTAATGACGTTTAACAATGTTATCATTTAGACGTACCAACTTTTGATCACTTTTTATAGAATTTAACTTTTTTTTTTAAATGGCAAAAAGTGGCATTTTTCTCTTTGGGCGCAATTTTCCGGTTACGGGGTTTAACGCAGTGAAAACTGTTATCATATTTTGATCGGGCAATTTCGGACGCTGCAATTCCCTAATGTGTTTATGATTTTTACTGTTTATTTATATTTATATCAATTCTGGGAAAGGGGGGTGATTTTGAATTTTTAGGTTTTTTTATTTATAATTTTTTTATTTAACTTTTTTTTATTTTGATTTTTACTGTTTTTTTAGACTCCCTTGGGTAACTTTTAACCCTAGGGTGTCTGTACGTCTCTATCATATACTGCCAGACTACATATGCAGTATAATGGGTATTTTTACTACTCATTATACATTACCATGGCTACACACATGTCGGTAAGGGGTTAAGGTGCGCGATTCTCAGGGGGGGTGAAACTTTCGCTTTCCTTTACCCTCCCTCTCTATACAGATCCTTCCCTCGTGATATTTTAATTCATTTAATTTACTTTTTCCCATTTATCGTACGATAATACACGAGCTCCGTCCTCTTGTTTTGCCTTTACTTTTTTTTTTGTTTTCTCATATTATATATATAATTTTATCCAGCAAAGATTAATAAAGTGTGAATCACCTCAAAAGAGAGGAGGAGATCAATATATAAAGTCAGGTAACTTCATACCTTTAAGCAAACATGTAAAAAGATAAACCCTCCCATCTTTATCAATTCAGACGGGGTCTTATTAACAGTAAAATCTGTATCCCTATAGATAAAATAGATACCCCCCTTGGAAAAGATTTTTGCCAAAAGAATTAATTCAACCCCAATCCACTCCTCCTAACCTCCTAAATCGAATTACAGGTTCTTCAGTCAAATGTGTTTTCTATCAAACACATAATAGTTGTCAGTGTCTATTAATATTCAAAGTTCTGGCATGAATTTGAGAACCTTTCACTAATCCCCATCCCCTGATGTGCAATTTAATATTATAATTGCCATTGTCATATTACCAAGTCAGAAGGAATAAACCCCCACCTAACCAACCGACCCGTTTCAATACTTGTTCCCCAATTTTCCCGCGGTCTCACAAACACACCCAACCCCATCCTACCCCCCCCTCATGGCCGATCTATCAGCAATTTGCTGCCTGAGAGCGAATATTAAAATGCTGCCCCCCCCCCCCCGCTCCCTTGTTAAGTAAATGGCTGCAACTATTACTAACCATTAACATCCCCACAGACAGCTCCCTGACACTGTGGTGACGAGTCTACAGGTCTGAAGAGGCAATTAAGTGGTATCTGTACCTTATAGATGACAATCTCTTCCATCCTAGAACTTTTTTCCGGGTTCTCCAATCCATGACGTATCACTGCGAATTCACAGCCAGATTTCTTCAGCCCGTGCAGGACATCTCCACCCGACTCCCTACAAAACCGACAGTCACTACAGTATGCGTAATATACCCGCCCGCACAACACAACGAACCGCAACTCTCCCGCACATATAAAACATACCTTCATTATATATATTCTACTCAGTTTCTACTGGAATTATAGGCAGTCCAGCACAATCAATATACAACACCCCCAATTTATTAATACAAGACCCCTCCTACATTGTGGGGTTTAAAAAATGATGGCAAGTATCTATGGTATCTCTCTAACGAATATATCCCACCCTGTTATTCTGTAAGCATGTGTTTGTTTATATTCAGTGCTACCCCTGATAATGTTAAATATATACGTCATCCCCTAATATACAGACCCCCAGCTTAGTAATATACCAGTATCTCATATACAGTTCCCCCCCGCTCAGTATATATGTACCCCATATACAGCCCGCCCAAGTACATCCCCCCAGTCTTAGTAGTCTACTGTACCTCATATACTGCCCCCCAGCTTAGTAATATAAACTGTATCTCCATATAACAGCCCCCCCCATCTTAGTAATATAACTGTATCCGCATATACAGCCCCCCAGCTTAGTAATCCAAACTTATCCCAATATACAGCCTCCATCTTAGTAATATACTGGTATCCCATATACAGCCCCCAGCTTAGTAATATACTTAAATCCCATATACAGCCCTCCCCTCTTAGTAATATACTGTATCCATAATACATCCCCCGCAGCTTAGTAATATCTGTATCCCATATATCAGCCCTCCCAGCTTAGTAATATACTTATCCTCATAAACATCCCCCCAGCTTAGTAATATACTGTAATCCCATATACAGCCCTCCCAGCTTAGTAATATACGTACCACATATACAGCCGCCCCCGCTTAGTACTATACTGTACTCCCCATATACACCCCCCACTTAGTAATATAACTGTATCCCATATACACCCTCCCAGCTTAGTAATATACTGTATCCCATATACATCCCCCCAGCTTAGAATATACTGTATCCCTATAGCGGTATCCCATCTACGCCTCCCAGCTTATTAATATACTGTACCCCTATACAGCTCCCAGCTTATTAATATACTGTACCCCATAACAGCCCCCCCAGCTTAGTATATACTGTATCCCATATACAGCCGCCCCAGCTTAGTAATCTACTGTAATCCCTATGAACATCCCCCCAGCTTAGTAATATACTGTATCCCATATAAAGCCCCTCCCAGCTTAGTAATAGACTGTACCCATATCAGCCCCCCAGCTAGTACTATATCTTTATCCCCTATACAGCCCTCCCTTCTAGTAATCTCTTTATCCCTAACAGGCCCCCCTTATAAGATACTGTAATCCCATATAGAGCCCCCCCATCTTAGTAATATGACTGTATCCCATATAACAGCCCCCCAGCTTAGTAATATACTGTATCCTACATATACAGCCCTCACCTTCTTAGTAATATACTGATATCCCATATAACACCCCCAGCTTAGTAATATACTGGAATCTCATATACAGGCCCACTCAGCTTATTAAGCTACCGTATCCATTACAGCCCCCCAGCTTAGTAATATACTGTATCCCATATCCATCCCGCCCAGGCTTAGTAATATACTGTACCCAATATACCCCCTCCCAGCTTAGTAATATACGGTAGGCCCCATATACCGCCCCCTACACGCCTAGCCCCCAGCTTAGTATATACTTGTATCCATATACAGCCCTCCCTTCTTAGTGAAATATACTGTATCCCATATCAGACCCCAGCTTAGTATATCTTATCGCGCATAATACATCCCCCAGGCTTAGTAATATACTGTAATCCCATATACACCCCCCAGCTTAGTAATATACTGTAATCCCATACACAGCCTCCCGCAGCTGAGTAAATACTGTATCCGCATATACACCCCCCAACTTAGTATATACGGTATCCATATACAGCCCCGCCACTTATTATATACAGTATTGCTATACAGTTCCCCTTCCCACCCCGCCAGTATACTGTATCCCCATATACGCCCCCCATCTTAGTAATATATCGTACCCATATAAGCCCCCGCAGCTTAGTAATATCGCTGTTCCCATATACAAGCCCTCCCAGCTTAGTAATATACTGTAACCACCCCATATACAGCCCTCCCAGCTTAGTAATATCCTGTATCCCAGATAACAACCCTCAACCCTCCCTTCTTAGGAATATACTGTAATCCCATATACAACAGCCCCCCCACTTAGTATTATACTGTATCCCATATACAGCCCCCCAGCTTAGTAATATACTGTATCCCATATACAACCATCCCAGCTTATTTATATACTGTATCCCATATACATCCCCCCACTTAGTACTATACTGTACCCGCCCATATACAGCCTCCCAGCTTTTAGTTAATCTACTGTCACCCCATATACAGCCCCCAGCTTAGTAATATACTGTACCCATATACACCCCCTCAGCTTAGTAATATAGCTGTAATCCCCTATACAGCCCTCCCAGGCGCTTAGTAATACTGTATCCCATATATAGCCCTTCCCATCTTGTAATATACTGTAATCCCATATACAGCCCCTCCAGCTTAGTAATCATACTGTAAAGCCCTATACACCCCCAGCTAGTAATATACTGTACCCCATATACACAGAATACAGCCTCCAGCTTAGTAAATATACTGTATTCACCATATCTGCCCCCCATCTTAGTAATATACTGTATCCCATATACAGCCCTCCCATCTTATTAATTATACTGTATCCTATTACATGCCCCCCCGCTTAGTAATCTACTGTTCCCATATACATCCCTCCCAGCTATTTATATATCTGTATCCCCTATACTCCCCCGCAGCTTAGTAATATTACTAGTCCCCATATACAGCCCCCAGCTTAGTAATATACTGTAACCCATATACAGGCACCCCCGCTTATAATATACTGTACCCCATATACACCCGTCCCCCCGCTTGGTAATATACTGTATCCCATATACAGCCCTCCCAGCTTAGTAATATACTGTATCCATATATAGCCCTCCCAGCTGAGTAATATACTTATCCCATATCAGCCCTCGGCCAGCTTATTAATTACGGTATCCACATATAACATCCCCCACTTATAAAATATCTGTATCCATATATAGTCCCCCCCCCAGCTTATGTAATATCTGTATCCCTATACAGCCCCCCAGCTTAGTAATATACTGTACCGCCCTTACAGCCTCCAGCTTAGTAATATACTGTACCCCATATACAGCCCCCGCAGCAAGTATAATACTGTACCCCATATACAGCCCCCCACTATAGTAATATACTGTATTCCCATATACAGCCTCATCTTAGTAATATACTGTACCCCATAGTATCAGCCCACCAGCTAGTAAATACTGTACCCCATAATACATCCCCCCCCTCAGCTAGTATACTACTTGTACCCGCATTACAGCCTCCCAGCTTAGTAATATACTGTACCCCATATACAGCCCCCCCCAGGCCTTAGTATATACGGTATCACAATAATCCTATCCCATATAACGCCCCCCCCAGTAGAGACCTCCCCAAAAAGACATGATACCCCCCGCCTCCCCCGCCCCACATAATAAAACAATTATGGTCCACATATAATGTATAACAGCCCCCCCACCCACAATATATACCCCCCACACAGTATTTATACTGTGTGGAGGTATATAATTGTGGGGGGGGGGGCTGTATACATTAGAATGGTGCCACAAGTATGGCCACCTATAATGCATCCAGCCCCCCCCAGTTATGACAATTAATGGCCCATATAATGTATACAGCCCCCCCCCCCCAGTATAAACAAGTATGGCCACAGTATAAGTATACACCCCCACACACATTATATGACCATTTGGCCACCCACTCCCCCCGTTATCAGCCCAGATTAGAATGAATGAAAGTGGCATGAAAAATATAACAATCCTACTCCCCTGGCAAGGCAGCTGCTCCTCGGTCGCGCTGCTCCGTTCTTTTCATCACGCTGCTCTCCTGTGAGCTGTGGCTCCGCACATTTGACACAGTGTCGCGACGTCATGACGCCTGTGTAAGCTGATTATAACGTAGGGACGGCAGCTGCCGGAAAGGCGCTGCGTCGGCTCCTTCATATACATTGCGGCCTGTGTCTTAAAGAGACCGGCGCGATTTATTTAGCTTGTGGGCGATTCGTCGTCCATTAACGCCCGAATCGCCACTTAGAGCGGCTAATTTCTGCCGCCCCTGTACAGGGACCGAACGCAATCTGCCGCCTGAGGCGGATTTTCATCTCCCTCATGGCAAGATGCGGCCCTGCCCCACCTTTATATAAATCATAGAAAAGAAGAACCATATAAAAAAGAATCATTTCCATGGGTACCTAGACAGATCCACAGGGCAAGCTTTATAATCCTCAGTTAGTAATATTGGCTGGTAAATAAAAAAAAAGGGCTTATATATAATCATATATGAAAAATACGGAAATGTGGCTCTTTTTCACAAGATCACAGCGGCCTGTGTACGGTTTTTATCTAAAGTCTAAATTTTCTTTTTTCTTATTACCTTGGGCTGGAAATGTGTGCTTATGGTTTGAAAATAATGGTGGCTATTCGATACTCTGGTAACCGGCGCTGTGGTTATAGGACTGTAGCCAAGTTTACTTATGATTTAATGCTGTGGCCTGCCAGGAAGCCTTTCTGTAAATATGTAGCCTTGGGACAGTAGGAGGAAGTGTCTAAACTGAAAGAGCCATGGAAGCTTCCTGCAAAACCTATATGGTCAAGGCCAAGATAGCCCAATTGGTAGGTTTATGTCCCAAGTTTATACCTGGGACAGTAAATAACTAACTCTTATCTATAACCAATAAAGGGTTAACAAAAAAAATCTTTATAAAATCTATCTGTCTCTATCTCTCTAGGCTCCTTGTTTCTTTTCTCTCTGTCGTCTCTCTTTCCTCTTTGTCTAGTCTCTTTCCTGTCTTTTCTCTGTCTCTTTGTGTCTTTCTATCTCTTTCTATCATCTCTCTGTCTGTTCCTCTCTTTCTGTCTCTTTGTCTAGATCTCATCCTTTTCTCTCTATGTCTCTGTCTAGCTCTCTATGAGAGACAAAATGGAAAAAAATTCCCGAAAATCATATTGTCTGTCTTTGGAAATTAATTGTGTAAAATAAGTCATTTGGTCACATAACAAAAGTTCATTTCAGTACATTGTTATATGCCTTTGTTGGCAATGACGGAAGTCCCCATTTTTTCTTTAAGTCTTTAACAGGTTGGAACACACTGGTATGTTGCCATTACCTCCAAGCCTATCTCCTCTAGAGGCTCCCTCCTCCATGTTACCCAACAACCCCCCAAAAATCACTATGTTTTGGGGCTGTTGCTGGGTAACCACGGACTTTTAATCCCCAAAGGTTTTCTATTAGGTAATATATCGAGAGACTAGCTAAGCCACTCCAAGGACCGTAAAAAGCTTCTGTTGTAACATTGGTTCATAGTAGTCACACCTCTTAAGTGTCCAATAGATCATTTATAGGGCATGCGCTATAAGACAAACCTCCCTACAAGCCCTGTTCACCACTACATTCCTATGACACTTTTCTCTTTTGTTATCAATGGGAGTTGCGATGAATAGAACAAACTACATAAAAGCAAAACAGTAAAATATAAAAGGATTAATAAGCTAAATAGACCTCTTACGAATTAGGAGTTGGCAAAGAGATCCCCGTGATAACTGATTAAATCTTGGAGAGCTCTTCAAAATCTAGTTGCTCTCCTTTAAACTGACAATTATTGTATGCTGGCATGCTATTCTGAATAACCCAAAATGCTCTTGCTGAATAACCACATAATCCACCCACATTGCCATGTAAGAAGCAACATGGGCTACACCTGAATCGTTTGGAATGTTAAGAGCAATTTTCCTTAATTTTGTCATCTTCTTACACGGTCTCCTAAGGAAATATAGCCCAACACATTTCCCAAAAGAATTAACAATCATACAATATTAATCCCACCATTATTAATTTTGGGTTACACTGTCTATATTCAGTTCCCTGGCTTCATGACTTTAAATCCATGACGCTTGATTCCCCAGGAATAGCCAGGGTGCTGATCAAGGACTCATCAACAGAAATTAAAATATATGAAGTATGACCATGTTTCTTTGAAGATAGTTATGATGCCATAATACTAAGCAACGATTGTAAGGGACATGGTACACCCACTGGAAGATGCCAAATAGTTCTGCAGTAAAGGGTATTCTCATCTGGGCAATCATATTTAATTTCATTCATCTACCATTTATAACCCATCTCTTCTCTGGGTATATTGAAAAATGTTCCTGTGTGAAGATAATTTTCATAAATGTAGTTACTTGGGTTCCTTAGAAACAAGATTGTTGTTCTTAGATACGATCACCGATGCAGGATGATTGCACAAATAAACAAAATGTTTTTGAATATATAATGTCAAGGAGTTACTGCATGGTCTAAGCAACATCCTTGGTAATGATCCACGGTGGTCAGGCAGGCTCAATGGCACATGTGTGGGCGCACTGGTAGAATAGTGGGTGTGGTGGTCGTAGCCCAGAGACAGCTACCTTGATTCTAAGGGACAACATGGCTAACATTTATGAAAATTAACTTCATCACAGAACATTTTATTTTATAACACTCAATCAAAGAAACGTTTGTATATGGAAGATTAACATAAATCCGTGTTTGGTGGGTTTCATCCGCCGAGTCCTCCGATTTCATCCCACACTCCCAAACATACTGGTAGTAATATTAGACTGTAAGCTAGAGGAAACTGGTTTTCTAGGGACTAGTGCCTATTACATCATGTTATCTTAGCATTTTTTATTCTCGCCGTGGTTCCTCAAAGTGATTTTTTCTTTGATGGGGGCGAGGTTTTTTTGCTCCCTCTTTTGCTCACGGCTCTATAAAATAATTGTGTGGTTCATGTGAGCTAACTATTAATTTTTTTTTTATTTTTACTTTTGGTATATACTTTGTATGTACCATTCATAGAATTATATAAATTAGTCATGTTCCCCTCTTAGTCGTCAGCGTCTTTTGCCACAACCTGTGGGCTGTTTTAAGCCGGCGGGATTCAGGACTGGCCGTGCTCTGTTGCTTCAAGGTGAGGCACTAACATGCCACCCCCCCCCCCCCCCCATGTTGGGGATCTTTTTTGCCAGGTGTGGAGGCTTCCCTTCCCTTTCTGGACAGCTCCGCCCTCGGTAAACGCTCCCCCGACCCTGCCAGTAATGGTATCCACCGCACTCCATTATGTTCCTTTTGGAGGAGAAAGTTGTGTCTACTAGGGAGAGTTCCTGCTGGCTTGCTCTGTTGGGCCGGACATCCCGGATCCCCTCCCAGCATCAGCAGCTGCTCCTCTGCTACCTCCATAGTCCAGCCTGGGCTGTCTGTGCCAGTGGTTTGGGCTGGGTTCTGGCGGGCAAGTGCTGCGCCAAGCCCGTGCATTGCCCACTACCCCTCCAACGCCCCTCCCCACACACGTTATGTTGCTGCTTAAAGCAGTTTAGTGGCACCAGCACTGCAACATGCCCCCCACAGTATAAATATACCCCCCTCCTCATAAACCCTCCTCCTTTTCAGATGTGTGCTGAAATCTTGAGATATTTGATGACCCCCAAATCCCGCATGCTGCTTTAACTGCCGATGTTTTGTGGGGCACCGGGCTAACCGGGGCCTCGCAGTTCCAGTGGTGGCTTGTAACTGGCAGGGCATATTTCCAGTGGCACAGGGCACCACTCGAGAGCCAGTTCTCGCAAGATTCTCAGTCCTGGGGGACGGTGTACCGTCTGGGGCCATAAGTTTTGAGAATGGACACACAATATTATATTTTCCATCATCTGTTTCCCTCTGGTGTTTATATGTGTTTGTTCAGATATTTTGATCACCTACAGAAATACAAGTGGCAATCATATTATGAGTATAAAAGCTTTTATAGACAGTTAGAATGAGTTATGTCGCAAGTCATATTTGCAGTATTGACCCTTTCTTCTTCAGGACCTGTCGGCAAATCTCCCTGGCATGCTCTCAATCAACTTCTGGAACCAAATCCTGACTGATAAGTCAGCCCATTCTTTGTCACAATCAATGTCTTGCATTTTGTCACAATTTGTTGGCTTTTGTTTGTCCAACCCATAGCTTAATGCTTGACCACAAGTTCTCAATGGGATTAAGTATGGGGAGTTTCCAGGCATTGAAATGTTTGGTTCCCTTAGCCATTTAGTTATCACCTTTGCTTTTTATGGGCAAGGTGGCTCCATCATGCTGGAAAAGGCATTGTTGATCACCAACTGCTCTTTGACGGTGGGGAGAATTGCTCTTGGAGGACATTCTGGTCACGCCTATTCTTTTTCATGGATGTGTTTTTTAGGCAGACTGTGAAAGAGCCATTTCCTTGGCTAAGCCGTTGGGGTTCTCCTATGGCTATTTTGTAGCCGACACTGAAAGCACACTGCTTTGCAAGATGAGTTTGAGCTATAAAATGAAATAAAGGTAAAAAAAAAAAAAAAATCAGCAGACTCTGCCTAATTCTAATCAAACCCCTAATAAATTGTCCCACTACGGTGTTTGAGGTGGATATGCGTGTCACTAAGAGCTAAACACAACGGTCGCAGGTCTCCCAGCAAATTCCTCACAATATGGTACTAGCTGCACTACTAATGCCAGCAAGCCCAGCCACAAGCAAACAAAAAAAAGGAAAATATAACGCTATTGTAGGCCTAAGTAAGCCGTTGGGGTTCTCCTATGGCTATTTTGTAGCCGACACTGAAAGCACACTGCTTTGCAAGATGAGTTTGAGCTATAAAATGAAATAAAGGTAAAAAAAATAAATAAATCAGCAGACTCAGCAGAGGTGGATATGTGTGTCACTAAGAGCTAAACACAACGTTAGCAAGTCCCCCTGCAAATTCCTCACAATATGGTACTAGCTGCACTACTAGTGCCAGCAAGCCCAGCCACAAGCAAATAAAAAAAAAAATGTATAACGTTATTGTAGCTCTAAGAAGGGCTGTTGGGTTCTTGTAGAATCACTCCTGCCTAACACTATTCTAATAGAACAGCCTAACGCTTTCCCTGACCAGCAGCAGCTCTCTCCCTAGCGGCATCCAGACACAGAATGATCCGAGCAGCGCGGGCAGGGGCTAGTCTATTCCAGGGTCACCTCATCTGGCCAGCCAACCACTGCTATCGACGTGTAAGGGTACCACGTCATGCTGGGTGGAGTGCAGAGTCTCCTGGCTTGTGATTGGCTCTGTTTCTGGCCGCCAAAAAGCAAAACGGCGGGAGCTGCCATTTTCTCGAGCGGGCGAAGTATTCGTCCGAGCAACGAGCAGTCTCCCTAGCGGCATCCAGACAGAGAATGATCCGAGCAGCGCGGGCAGGGGCTAGTCTATTCCAGGGTCACCTGATCTGGCCAGCCAACCACTGCTATCGACGTGTAAGGGTACCACGTCATGCTGGGTGGAGTGCAGAGTCTCCTGGCTTGTGATTGGCTCTGTTTCTGGCCGCCAAAAAGCAAAATGGCGGGAGATGCCATTTTCTCGAGGGGGCGAAGTATTCGTCCAAGCAACGAGCAGTTTCGAGTACGCTAATGCTCGAACGAGCATCAAGCTCGGACGAGTATGTTCGCTCATCTCTAAGTATAACCTCTGGATGAAGTCCCCGTACACCTCCCGGGAATGAATCCGTTTTGGTACTGATGGATAATCTCAATGCCAAGAGCTTTTTAATAATGAGATAGGGTGATAGGAGGCTGCATCCAGAGGATCATTGCCCTGCTTTATAATTAGATAAATACCAGCCTCTGCCATCAAGGCAGACACTGCAGACCTAAGGGTGGTTGGCATCAACAAGGGAATCTTCTTCCCCCACATCCTCTCTTGTGCACCGAGAGGGGGGCAAAGCTTCCGACTTCATGCTGACCGACGAGTTTTTCAAAGGCCGAGCAGCGGGATGGTGAGGCTGATGATGGCGGCATCGCCACTGACCATCTGTGTTGACTCTCAAAGTTAATCAGCACCAGACAGATATCAGACATTCCCATGTCCACTCCTCATTGTAGACTTGAGGAAAGCGATGACTGACCTGACTACAGGTTCTGGTGGTAGTTGACATTCTGGCACAGTATACAATCGCTCTGCGCTGCTGTTAAACTCTGGATAACTGGTTAATGTGAATTACACCTCGTGGGCCACGGTCGCACAACAGTCGGCTGAGCGGGCAGTTGGAAGGCGGCGCTGCGCTGCCTGAGAAGTGGCAGCATAGTGCTAGGCTATCCTGAAATGGGCCAAGATGCGGGCGCACTATTGTGAGCAAATCAAGACCAGATTGGGGTAGTCTTGAGGAACGCCTGAAACCTGAGATTAACACATGAGCCAGGCCATGGCACATGTGTCGTCTGCCGAGTTGCAGAGCCGCCACCAGGTGTACGGCCGTGTCACACACAACCAGTGCCTGGTTCAGTTCAGCGGTGGCCAGCCACAGATCACTCTGCACCGTGATGCCTTGTAATAGCTCTCGGGCGGTGTGCCTTTTATCTAGCCTAGGCTCTCAGCCAGTTTGACGCCCCGCCTGCTGTTGCTAGAATGGCCTGCTTGCTGTGCGTAGAGCTACGACTGATGCGCCATGCCCACGGATGGAAGTCGGAGGAGGAGGAGGGGGGACGAGGAGGAGGGGGCCCATAGTAGGCTTGTAGACCTGGACCGAGGTTAGGCCCGCAAATCCTCGGCTGTTGGCAGTATATGAGCAGCCCCAGGGTCAGACTCGGTCCAAGCCTCAACCAAGTTAAACCCAATGTTACCGATCGCGATATATGTGGCCTGCCCGGCACCACTACGTCCAGTGTCCGTGGTCAGGTGGACCCTGTCAGAAACCGCAGTTGCGTCAGGCACGGATGATGTTCTCTGACACGGCTTGTGCAGGGCTGGGACGGCATCGGGAAAGTCAGTGAGTGGCGGCGTGGGGCCGAAATACCGAGGGAGCGCCGCCGACCATGAGGTTTCGAAGGGACTCGGGTCTCTACCAGCCTATAGGCCCAGCAATCTCCGGGCTAAGCAACTTGGAGATGTGGACGTTGAGGATCTGGGCGTGTGGGGGGGGTAGTATACTTACCTTGGCAGCTCAGGTCTGGGTATGGAGAGATGAAAACCCCGCTGGTGGATGATGTGGAGGATCGTGGAGGCGAAGATGGGGTCTTTACCAGGTGTGTGGGCCGGGTCCTGGGCAGGGGGCTGACTAGCAGATAGACACAGGGGAAGGGCAGTGTGTGTCACGGCCGGAGGTGCAACGGGCTTGGTTGCATTGAGTGGGGTGTTTAGCATCATATGCCTGAGCGATATGGTGGTAGATTAAGCTAGTAGTGGTGGAAACCCTGCTGGGGATCTGTTTGCAAAGCAAGGTTGCACACAACAGTCGCTGTCATCCGGTGTTTCTTTAGAAAGAACCTCAGGACTTCCGAAAAAATCTAGCCCTCGCCCACGGGAGCTGGACCATGGGCAACATTGGAGATGATGCACATGCCTGGCCCTGCCTCTCCATCTGGCCCCACCACTGCACTCTTCAACATGTTCTGCGTATAGGACTCGCTTCCGTCTCAGAAGCCTGTGTTCACCCGGGCCTATAACCCAGCTTGGGTCTGTCATCTCTCATCTCATCAGATCCCTCAGTCTGCTCCCCCCGGACTTCCATGCCTGACAAAACACTTCACCATGTCTGACAAACGTGTCGTCCCTATGTAAGAACCCTTTAACATTTCTCAAACTACGTCATAATGGCATCATCAACCACAGACTAGACTGGGTGGAAAACCTGGCATCGGAAACATTGGCTCAGCAGCAACCGGACAAGTGGTTTTTGACTCGTGGGAAGGGATCCGAAAACAGTTCCACAGAGTATGCCGCTTCAAATGCCACAAAATTGCGTGGGAGGGGGCAGATGGGGGAGAGGAGGCTGAGCGGAGGAGACAGGAGGAGTGTGATTGTTGGTGACATGGGGTGGACGCGTGGAAGATACGTGGACAAATGGTAGAAGCATTGTCGCATCCCACGACACACCATCTTCGCACTGTCTGGCCTAAACACGGCATCTACCGAGTCCAGTATAACTTGAGAATGATGAACTAGGGTGTGACTCTGCGGCATTCCCTGCCCCTCATCGCAGGGGTGTTTGTCTCACCCCGCCCAGGACCACAGGCATCGACCCCTGCAGTAGTCTGGACGCCACGTCCACGACACTCCTCTCTACCCCCTAGCCCTCGGGGTTTAAACAATTTTCAAATAAGGTGTAAAAACTTAATTTTTTTTTTTTTTGTGTTTTATGATTTTTATTATTTATTTTTTTTAACAAAAACGATGCTTTCTATTGCTATGCATGGTTCTAACCACAGTGACAGCACACAACTGGTATTTGTGCTGTGCTGATGAGTTTGAGCGTAATAAAACGAATAAAGGGTAAAAACAAAAAATACAAATACAGCAGACTTGACCTAATCTTATCAAACCCTCCTAAAAATTGTCCCACATTCGGTTTTGAGGTGGATGCGTGTCACTAAGAGCTAAACAAACGGTCGCAGGTTCCCAGCAAATTACTCCACAATATGGTACTAGCATGCACCTACTAAAGCCAGCAAGCCCCAGCCACAAGCGAAACAAAAAAAAAGCGAAAATAACAATGTGGTAGCCTGAAGTAAGCGTTGGGGTTCTCTATGGCTATTTTGTAGCCGCACACTGAAAGCACACTGCATTTGCAAGAGTGAGTTTGAGCTATATAAAATGAAATAAAGTAAAAAAAAAAAAATCAGCAGACTTGCTAATTCTATAATCAAAACCTAATAAATTGTCCAATTTGGTGTGTTGAGGGGGATTATGCGTTCACTAAGAGTAAACACAACGGTCGCAGGTCTCCCACAATCCTCAACAATATGGTTACTAGCCTGACACTACTATGCACAGCAAGCCCAGCCACGAAGCAAACAAAAAAGGAAAATATCAAACGTATTGTTAGGCTAAGTAAGCACGTTGGGGTTCTCCATGGCTATTTGAAGCCGACACTGAATCAACAATGCTTTGCACAGATGAGTTTGAGCTATAAACTGAAATAAAGGTAAAAAAAATAACTAAATCAGCAGACTGCCCTAATTAATCAAACCCTAATAAAATTGTCCACCACAAGGTGTGTTTGAGGTGGATATGCGTGTCACTAAGAGCTAGTAACACAACGGCGCAGGTCTACAAGCAAATTCCTCACAATATGGTACTAGCTGCACTACTTGCCAGCAAGCCACAGCCAAAGCAAAAAAAAAAAAGGAAAAATATAACGTATTGTAGGCTAAGATAAGCCGTTGGGGTTCTCCTAGGCTATTTTGTAGCCACACGAAAGCACACGCTTTGCAAGATGAGGTTTGAGCTGTATAAATGAATAATTGTTGTTTAAAAGGTAAAAAAAATAAATAATCCAGAGGATCTGCTAATTCTGAAGCAAACCCTAATAAATTGTCCCACTACGGTGGTTTGTGAGGTGGTATTGAAGTCACTAAGAGCTAAAACACAACTGGTTCGCAGGTCTCTCCCAGCAAATCCTCACAATATATTGGTATAGCTGCATACTAATGCAGCAAGCCCAGCCACAAAGCAAAACAAAAAAAGGAAAAATTATAACGCATATTGTAGCGCTAAGTAAGCGTTGGGGTTTCTTCTAGGCTATTTTGAGCCGACACTGAAAGCACACTGCTTTGCGATGTGAGTTTGGTATAAAATGAAATAAAGGTAAAAAATAAAATATATAACAATCAGCAGACTTGCCTAATTCTCAACCCTACTAAATTGTCCCACTTTGGTGTGTTGGGGGGGATATGTATGTCACTAAGAGCTAAACACAACGGATAGCAAGTCCCCCTGCAAATTCCTACACATATGGTACTAGTTGCACTTACTAGTTGCCAGCAAGCACAGCCACAAAGAAATAAAAAAAAAAAATGTAATAAACGTTATTTAGCCTAAGAAGGGCTGTTGGATTCTTGTAGAACACTCCGCTAACCTATTTCTAAAGAAACAGCCATAACCTTCCCGACCCAGCAGCAGCTCTCTCCTAGCGGCATCCAGACACCGAATGATCCGAGCAGCGCGGTGGCAGGGGCTAGTTCATTTCCACGGAGGGAGTACCTGATTGGCCAGCCAACCACTGCTCATCGGAACCGTGTAAGGGTAACAGTAGAGTGGGGTGGAGTGCAGAGTCTCCGTGGCTTGTGATTGGCTCTGTTTATGGCCGCAAAAGCAAAATGGCGGGAGATGCCATTTTCTCGAGGGGGAGTGAAGTATTCGTCCAAGCAACGAGCAGTTCGAGCGCGATAATGCTCGAACGCAGCATCAGCTCGGAGATAGTATGTTCGCTAATCTCTAAGTATAACCTCGGATGAAGTCCCGTACACCTCCCGGGAATGAATCCGTTTGGTACTGGAGGGATAATCTCAATGCCAAGAGCTTTTAATAATGATCTAGGGGTATAGGAGGCTGCATCCAGATCCAGAGGACATTTGCCCTGGCTTTATAATTAGATAAATACCAGCCTCTGCCATCAAGGCAGACACTGTTCCCCTACGAAACATTTCCTTGAATACAATCAATAATTTTGGAAGGAAGATTTCATAATATATCTTATAAAAAACAAATGGCATTCCGTCTGGCCTTGATCAGGAATCCTTCCCAAAAGAGAACAATGCCACCTGCAATTCCTCCAAAGTAATTGAAGCATCCAACCTTTCCCTATTTTCCTGAGTAACCACCGGGCATTGGTTATCCTTTAAGTCTTTGATTTAAATTGAATCTATCTTTAATTTAATCTACAACAAGGTTGAAATTTCCTATTACCATAAGATGGAAGTCATATATTTTATCCATAAAATGGGGTTAGAAAACCAAGAAAAAGGCTGGCACGGCGCTATTATGGAGAGAGTCTTCTGGCAAGTTTAAATTATTCCAAAAACTGTAAACGCGTTTCGGGCGGAACACCCTTCTTCAAGTACAAATGGAAATAGCTAATCGTTGTGCGCTGGATCCATTCAGTGCTGGAGCGCCTAGGTACATGACACGTGGGATGAGTGAACACCGCGTGTATAAAAGCTCAACTGGCGGAAGTGTCGGAGGATGAGCTGGAAGTTTGAATCTCTCGCCAGACCTAAGGGTGCGTTGGCTATCAACAAGGGAATCTTCTTCCCCACATTCTCTGTGAACGAGAGGGGGGGGAAAGCTTCCGACTGTCATGCTGACCAGCGAGTTTTTCAAAAGGACCGAGCAGGCGGGATGTGAGGCTGATGATGGCGGCATCGCCACTGACCATCTGTGTTGAATCCTCAAAGGTAATCAGACACCAGACAGATATCAGACATCCCATGTCCACTCCTCATTGCTAGACTTGAGGAAAGGGTGACTGACATGACTAACAGGTTCTGGTGGGTAGTTGACATTATGGCACAGCAGTATACAACGCTTGCGCTGCTGTTAAACTCTGGATACATGGTTAATGTGAATTCCACCTCGTGGGCCACGTCGCACAACAGTCGGTCGAGCGGGCAGTTGGAAGGCGGCGCTGCGCTGCCCTGAGAAGTGGCGATAGTGCTAGGCTCCTGAAATGCGCAGATGCGGGCGCACTTTGTGAGCAAATCAAGACCAGATTGGGGTATGTCTTGGGAACCGCCTGAAATCTGAGATTAACACATGAGCCAGGCATGGACAGTGTCGTCTGCCGAGTTGCCAGCGCCGCCCCAGGTGTACGGCCGTTGTCACACACAACCATGCCTGGCTTCAGGTTCAGCGGTGCCAGACACAGATCGCTCTGTGCACCGTGATGCCTTGCTAATAGCTCTGGGGCGGTGTGCCTTTTATTAGCCTAGGCTCAGCCAGTTTGCGCACGCCTGCTGTTGCTAGAATGGCCTGTGCTGTGCAGAGCTACCGACTGATGCGCCATGCCCACGGATGGAATTCGGAGGAGGAGGAGGGGGGGGAGAGGAGGGGCCATAGTAGCTTTAGACCTGGACGAGGTATAGGCCACGCAATCTCGGCTGTTGCAGTATATGAGCAGCCCCAGGGTCAGACCGGTCCAAGCCTCCACAAGTTAACCCAATGTTACCGTCGCGATATTATGTGCGCCTGCCCGGCATGCACTACGTCCAGTGTCCGTGGTCAGGTGGACCTGTCAGAAACGCAGTTGGTCAGGGCACGGATGATGTTCTCTGACACGGCTTGTGCAGGCTGGGACGGCAATCGGGAAAGAGTAGAGTGGCGGCGGGGCACGAATACCGAGGGAGGCCGCCGCCATGAGGTTTCGAAAGGTCCTCGGGTCTCTACCAGCCTATAGGGCCGCAATCTCCGGGCTAAAGCAACTTGGAGATGTGGACGTGAGGGATCTGGGGTGTGGAGGGGGTTAGTATACTTCTTTGGCGCTCCAGAGTCTGGGTATGGAGAGTGAAAAAAACCCGCTGGTGGGATGGACTGATGGAGGATCGTGGAGGACGAAGATGTGGGTTTTGCCAGGTGTTGGGCGTGGTCCTGGGCAGGGGGTGACTAGCAGAATGACACAGGGGAAGGAGCAGTGTGTGTCGACGGCCGGAGGTGCAACGGGCTTGGTTGCCATTGAGTGGGGTGTTTAGCATCATATGCCTAGCGATTATGGTGGGTAGTTAAAGCTAGTAGTGGTGGAAACCCTGCTTGGGGATCCTGGTTTGGCAAAGCAAGGTTGGACACACACAGTCCGTCTGTATCCGGTGTTTCTTAGAAAGAACTCAGGACTTCCGAAATAAAATCTAGCCCTCGCCACGGGCTGGCTCGGGCAACATTGGCGATGGATGCACCTGTCTGGCCCTGCCTCTCCATTCTGGCCCCACCACTGCCTCTTCAACATGTTCTGCTATAGGAACTCGCTCCGTCTCAGAAGGGCACGTGTTCAACCGGGCCTATCAACCCAGCTTGGGTCCTGTCACTCATCATCTCATCAGATCCTCAGTCTGCTCCCCCTCAGGACTTCTGCCTGACAAAAACTTCACATGTCTGACAAACGGTGTCTCCTAGTCAAGACACCTTTAACATTCTTCAAATACGTCAATAATGTCATCATCAACCACAGACTGACTGGGTGGAAAACCTGGCATCGGAAACATTGCTCAGCAGCACACCGGACAAGTGGTTTGTGACTGTGGGAAGGGCCAGAAAACAGTCCCAGAGTAATGCGCTTCAAATGCACAAAATTTGCGGGAGGGGCAGATGGGGGAGACGGAGGCTGAGCTAGGAGGAGACAGGAGGAGAGTGCTGATGTTGGTGGACATGGGTGTGACTGCGTGGAAGATACTGAGTGGACAAATGGTAGAAGCATTGTCGCATCCCACGACATCACCATCTTCGCACTGTTCTGGCATAACACGTGCATCTACACGATCCCAGAGAATTGAGACATGATGAACACTAGGGAGTGTGAGTCTGCGGCATTCCCTGCTCTCACTCATCGCAGGGGTTTTGTCTCACCCCGCCCAGGACCACGGCCATCGACCCCTGCAGTAGTCTGGACGCGCCACGTCCACGCACTCCTCCTCTACCCTAGCCCTCGGGTTTAAAATTTTCCAAATTAAATGTGTAAAAACTTAATTTTTTTTTTTTTGTGTTTTATTATTTTTATTATTTATTTTTTTTTAACAAAAACGATTGCTTTACCTATTGCATGCTATGGTTCTAACCTACAGTGACAGCACACAACTGGATTTGTGTGTGCTGATGAGCTTTGAGCTTAAAAAGAAATAAAGGTAAAAAAAAAAATACAAATCAGCAGACTATGACCATAATCTCTATCAAACCCTCCTAAAATTGTCCCCTTCGGTGTTTGAGGTGGCATGCGTTGTCTAAGAGCTAATACACAACGTCGCAGGTCATCCCAGCAAATTACTCCACAATATGGTGCTAGCTGCACCTACTAAATGCCAGCAAGCCCCAGCCACAAGGAAACAAAAAAAAAGGAAAATAACGAATCTGGTAGCAAGTAAGCAGTTGGGTTTCTACTATGGTATTTTGTAGCCGACACTGAAAGCACCACTGTTTGCAAGATGTGGTTTGAGCTATTAAATGAAAATAAAGGTAAAAAAAAAAAAATCAGCAGACTTGCCTAATTCTATAATCAAACCTAATAAATTGTCCATTTGGTGTTTGAGGGTGGAATTATGGTTTCACTAAGAGCTAAACACACGGTCGCAGGTCTCCCAGCACATCCTCAACAATATGGTACTAGCCTGACACTACTACATGCACAGCAGCCCAGCCACACAGCAAACAAAAAAAGGAAAATATAAACGTATTGTTAGGCAAGTCAGCAGTTGGGGTTCATCCTATGGCTATTTGAAGCCGACACTGATTCACACAAATGCTTTGCAAGATGAGTTTGAGCTATAAACTGAAATAAAGGTAAAAAAATAACTAAATCAGCAGACTATGCGCCTAATTTAATCAAAACCCTAATAAAATTGTCCCCACATACGGGTGTTTGAGGTGGATATGCGTGTCACTAAGAGCTAAACACAACGGTCGCAGGTCTCCAAGCAAATTCCTCACAATGATGGTACTAGCTGCACTACTCAATGCCAGCAAGCCACAGCCAAAAGCAAACAACAAAAAAAGGAAAAATATAACGATTGTAGGCTAAGATAAGCCGTTGGGGTTCTCCTATGGCTATTTTTAGCCAACACGAAAGCACACTGCTTTGCAAGATGAGTTTGAGCGTATAAATGAATAATTTAGTTGTTTAAAATTAAAAAAAATAAATAAATCAGCAAGATCCTGCCTAATTCAATCCAAACCCTAATAAATGTGTCCCACTACGGCTGGTTTTGTTGAGGTGGTATTGATGTCATAAGAGCTAAACACAAACAGGTCGCGGTCTCCCCAGCAAATTCCTCACAATCATTTGGTATAGCTGCATACTAATGCAGCAAGCCCAGCCACAAAGCAAAACAAAAAAAAGGAAATATTATAACGCATATTGTAGCGCTAAGTAAGCACGTTGGGGTTTCTTCTATGGCTATTGAGCCGACATTGAAAGCACACTGCTTTGCAGATGAGGTTTGGTATAAAATGAAATAAAGGTAAAAATAAAATAAATAACAATCAAGCAGAGACTCTGCGAATCTACATCAACCCCTACTAAATTGTCCCACTTTGTTGTGTTGGGGGGGATATGTATGTCACTAAGAGCTAAACACAATCGGATAGCAAGTCCCCCTGCAAATTCCTAACAATTGGTACTAGTTGCACTACTAGTTGCCAGCAAGACACAGCAAAAGAAATAAAAAAAAAAATGTATAACGTTAATTTAGCCTAAGAAGGGCTGTTGGATTCTTGTAGAACACTCCTGCTCTAACTCTATTTCTAACAGAAACAGCAATAACCGTTCCCGACCCAGCAGCAGCTCTCTCCTAGCGGCATCCAGACCCGAATGATCCGAGCAGCCGGGGGCAGGGGCAGTCATTCACAGGAGTACCTGATCTGGCCAGCAACCAACTGCTCTCGACGTGTAAGGGTACCACGTACAGACGCCTGGGTGGAGGTGCAGAGTCTCCGGGCTTGTGATTGGCTGTTTATGGCCGCAAAAAGAAAATGGCGGGAGATGCCATTTTCTGAGGGGGGATCGAAGTATTCGTCCAAGCAACGAGCAGTTTCGAGCGCTATAATGCTCGAACGCAGCATCAGCATCGGGAAGTATGTTCGCCTATCTCTAAGTATAACATCGGATGAAGTCCCGTACACCTCCCGGGAATGAAATCCGTGTTGGTACTGGATGGATAATCTCAATGCCAAGAGCTTTTAATATGAGATAGGGTGATAGGAGGCTGAACCAGAGTGAGCATTGCCCTGCTTTATAATTAGATAAAATACAAGGCCTCTGCCATACAAGGCAGACCACTGTCCCCTACGATAACATTTCCTTGAATACAAGGTCGAGATAATTTGGGAAGGAAGATTTCATAATATATCTTGATAAAAAAAAAATGGCTATCCGTCTGCCATTGCTGCAGGAATCCTTCCCAAAAAGAGAACAATCCACTTGCAATTCTCCAAACGTAATGAGTCCATCCAACTTTCCCTATTTCGAGGTAACCACGCGGGCATTGGTTACCTGTTAAGTCTTGATTAAATTGAATCTATCTTAATTTAATCTAAACAAGTTAAAATTTAATATACCATAAGAGGAAGTCATATATTTTATCCTAAAATGGGAGAGGTTGAAACCAGAAAAAAGGATGGCACGGCCTATTATGGAGAGAGTCTTATGGCAAGTTAAAATTATTCAAAAACGTAACGCAGGTTTCGGCGGGAACACAACCCTTCTTCAAGCACAATGGAAATACTAATGTATGCGCTGGATCCCATCATGCTGGAGCGCCCTAGGTACATGACAGTGGGTGAGGTGAAACACCTGCGTGTATAAAAGCTCAACTGGCGGAAGTGTCGGAGGATGAGCTGGAAGTTTGAATCTCTCGCTACAGCAACAGGTTGCCTAGGAAACCCATTTATGCTTGTGACACCGGTTCAGCCTCTGCATAAAGCGAATACTGGCAAGTGTTGGGCAGCTTGGAGTATCTCTACGCTCGATTTAAGATATTAACCCCTTCCCGCCGCGGCCCTTTTTCGATTTAGCGTTTTCATTTTCACTCCCCACATTCAAAAAATCTGTAACTTTTTTATTTTTCCATGTAAAGAGCTAGAGTGATGGCTTATTTTCGCGTAACAAATTACACTTCAAAATGGTGATATTTATATTTTAATGCCGTGTACCGGGAGGAGCGGGAAAAAAATTCCAAATGCAGTGGAATTGGTATAAAAAACGCATTTCTGCGTTCTTGTGGGCTTGGATTTTACGGATTTCACTGTGCACCCCAAATGACTGTCGACTTTATCTTTGGCGTCGGTACGATACAGGGATAAATTGTATAGGTTTTATAATGTTTCATACATTAAAAAAATTAAACCTACTGCACAAAATTTTTTTGGGGGGATTTTGCCATCTTTCTGGGGCTAATAACTTTTCATACTTTGGTGGTATGGAGCTGTGGGTGGTGGTTGTTTTTTGAGGATTTTAATGACGTTTACAATGTTATCATGTTTTAGGACTGTACAAACTTTTGATCACTTTTATAGAATTTTAAATTTTTTTTTAATGGCAAAAAAGTGGCATTTCGACTTTGGGCGCCAATTTTCCGTTACGGGGTTGAACGCAGTGAAAAACTGTTATCATATTTTGATCCGGGCATTTTCAGACGCGGCAATACCTATTGTTTATGATTTTACTGTTTATTTTATATTTAATCAATTCTAGGGAAAGGGGGGTGATTTGAATTTTAGGTTTTTTATTATAATTTTTTTATTTTAACTTTTTTTATTTTATTTTTACTGTTTTAGACTCATTGGGTACTTAACCCTAGGGTGTCTGTACGATCCTATCATATACTGCCCTACTCACGTGTTGGCAGTATATGGGGATTTTACTACTCAACATTACCATGTGCTGACAGCCATGTCGGTAAGGGGTTATAGTGTGAGCGCGATTCTCAGGGGGGTACTGTCTTACCCTCCTCTCTATACATATCCCTCGGATATTTATTCTATTAAGTTACCTTTTTCCCATTTATCTTACGATAATACGCGAGGCGCCGTCCTTCTGTTTTGCCTTTCTTTTTTGTTTCGTCATAGTAATATATTTATCCACAAAGATTAAAAAGTGTGAATCACCTCAAAAGAGATGAGGGAGATCAATATATAAAAGAAGGGTAACTTGCAGACCTTAAGCAAACCATGTAAAAATATAAACCTCCCATCTTATCAATTAAATGCTTATTAACAGTAAAATCTGTATCCCTATAGATAAAAATAGATACCCCCCTTGAAAGATGTTGCCAAAGAATGAATTCACCACCAATCCAACTCTCCTAAAATCGAATACATGTTCTTCAGTCAAAGGGTTTCTATGAGATGAGCGAGCACTAAAAATGCTCGGGTACTCGTTATTCGAGACGAACTTTTCCCGATGTATCGAGTGCTCGTTTCGAGTAACGGGGCCCATTGAAGTCAATGGGAGACTCGAGCATTTTTCAAGGGGACCAAGGCTTGCACAGGGAAGCTTGGCCAAAACCTGGGAACTCAGAAAAAAGGATGGAAACACCACGGAACAAGGACAGGAAACAGCAGGGGCAAGCATGCATGGATGCCTCTGAGGGGCTTGCTAATCGCACCATTATGCCAAAATTAGGGCAACAGCATGGCCATGACAGAGTGACAGAATGAAGCTAGATAGCATCTAAAACATCCAATAATGACCCTGACAACTTAGGGGACGGATGCAGAGGCAGCGTGGCAGCGGGCAGGCTAGAGATGGCATGCGACATACCCTAAATGAATCAGGCTTCAAAACCAATGGGTGGCAGAGAGGAACCAAGGAGGTGAGCAAGAAGACGCTCAAATAATACGGTACATGATAAAAGTTTGCCAGTATATTTTGTGGATTACACAGCAGGGGGGCGACAAAGTTAACAGGAAGCCATGAAAACAATCCAAAATTCTGCCTGACACAAGCTCGTTTGATAAGGGGACATGTATGGAGGCAGGAACTAGTAGTAGATTAAAGTGCGTGCTGCATTTAACAAAACTATGTTAGTTGGATCTTGGCAGGGAAGCGGCTCGCTGCCAAGGCGAGCTTCGCCAATCCAAGCCCCTGTCCCTAGGCTACTCCCCAAAAACGCACTTCTAAGAACCTTGTATAAGATCAGTGTAGTAGCGTTCTTATAAGTTTGGGATATGGCGGGGTGGTGGGGTGAGGGGAATGTAAACATCTGCGCAAGAAGCGCTGAATAATATCCGTAAAGAAAAAAGTTTTCCAGTATATATTGTGGCTTAAACAGCAACCGGTGGCGACAAAGTTAACAAGTTTGATGTGGAATGGCCCTGTAATAGTTCTTGGGCGGGTGTGCCTTTATCACCTAGGCTCAGCAGTTGCGCACCGCCTGTGTCGATTAGCGACCTGGAACTGTCTGCTGTGACTCGGCTACGATGATGGCGCATGCCCACGGATGGTAATCGGCGGAGGAGGAGTGGAGGAGGGGTGGGGGAGGAGGAGGCTTAGTAGGCCTGAAACACCTGGACCGAGGTAGGCCCTGCAATCCTCGGGCGCAGTATATGACCAGCCCCGGGACAGACTCGGTTCCAGCCTGCACCAGTCCGTGTAAGTCGCGTTTCTTTTTAGGTTGGACATTTATGGCGGTGTGAGTGTGGATGTAATACCGTTTAGGAGCAATTGCCGCCGCTGCATAATTTCCTAAAATGAGTAAAGTTTCGCCATAGTTCGATTTTGAGGGATCTACCCTTCAGCAGGCCGCCCCGGTCGCGCGACAAATGTTAACAATGTTCGTTTGTGGTTATGTCCCTTGAAACACAACCCAAATGCCGACTGAATCATGCCCGTTTGTTTGATAGCGGGCCATGGTTATCGAGGCAGTTTTGGAACTAGTAGTAGATAAAGGTGTGTTCTGCATGTTCTAAAACTACTTGGTTACGTTGGTTATTTGGCACCAGGTAGCGCGCGCTCCGCCTGCTCCAGGTCGAGCGTTCGCCACATTCCTCCAACCTTGTGCCAGCCCCTCTAGCACTCACCATACCCAAATTCCATGCATTTTTATAGATACCTTTGTTTATCCCAAGATAAGTTTTCGTTCTTATTGTAGCTTCGTTACGCATAAGTTTATTTCGGACGATGGCGTTGTTTTCGGGTTCCTTGGGGATTGGGCGGGGAAGTAAACAGCATGCGCACTATTGAAGCGCTGAATATTATTCAATCCGTAAATTGGTAAATAAAAGTTTGCCCGATTTGTATTTGTGCGATTCTTCTTACAACCTATTCGAAGCCCCCTTTGCTTGGGTCCTCGCTGGATTGGCGACCACTAAGTAAATCATACTTTGATGTGGCCACACATATGTCGATAAAAACCCAATCATTTCGGCTCCTTTTAACCTCACCCCGAAACATCTTTTTCCGCGTGTTGATGTTCCCTCCAATCTCCCCCCTCCCCCCCTCTCTCTCTACTACACCCCCCTTCTCCTCCCGAGCTTCCCGCCCACGCGTTCCGCCACGATCTTGTATGGATTTTCCCTCCCCTTCTTTCTTTTGGCTTTCTAGCCGCTAAGCCCCCTTTCCATGTCATTGAACTTTAGGCACGAATCTTTCCATTGATCCTTTTCCCTCTTCCTTTTTCTCCCCCCCCATTTTTTCCTTTTCCTCTTTCTTGCCGTTGCTCCTCTCCTCCCCTCTTTCCCCTCCTTTTTCCTTTTCACCCCTCTCTTCCTCCTTTTTTCGTCTTTCTCCTTACCTTTTATTTTTTTTTTCTCTCATCTTTTCCCTCTTCCCCTTCACCTTTCTCCCTCGTCCCCTTTTTGTTGTCTTCTTAACTGGCGGAAGTGTCGGAGGATGAGCTGGAAGTTTGAATCTCTCGCTACAGCAACAGGTTGCCTAGGAAACCCATTTTATGCTTGTGACACCGGTTCAGCCTCTGCATAAAGCGAATACTGGCAAGCTGTTGGGCAGCTTTTGGAGTATCTCTACGCTCGATTTAAGCTATTTAACCC
Source organism: Engystomops pustulosus (assembly GCA_019512145.1). Taxonomy (NCBI): domain Eukaryota; kingdom Metazoa; phylum Chordata; class Amphibia; order Anura; family Leptodactylidae; genus Engystomops; species Engystomops pustulosus. The sequence goes on along the minus strand of WNYA01002551.1, from coordinate 1,867 downwards.
CTTCCCGCCGCGGCCCTTTTTCGATTTAGCGTTTTCATTTTTCACTCCCCACATTCAAAAATCTGTAACTTTTTTATTTTTCCATGTAAAGAGCTGAGTGATGGCTTATTTTCTGCGTAACAAATTACACTTCAAAATGGTGATATTTAATATTTCATGCCGTGTACCGGGAAAAAAATTCCAAAAGCAGTGGAATTGGTAAAAAAACGCATTTCTGCCGTATTCTTGTGGGCTTGGATTTTACGGATTTCACTGTGCACCCCAAATGACATGTCTACTTTATTCTTTGGGTCGGTACGATTACAGGGATACCAAATTTGTATAGGTTTTATAATGTTTTCATACATTTAAAAAAATTAAAACCTCCTGTACAAAATTTTTTGGGGGGATTTTGCCATCTTCTGGGGCTAATAACTTTTTCATACTTTGGTGTATGGAGCTGTGGGTGGTGTTGTTTTTTGAGGATTTTAATGACGTTTACAATGTTATCATTTTTAGGACTGTACAAACTTTTGATCACTTTTTATAGAATTTTAAATTTTTTTTTAAATGGCAAAAAAGTGGCATTTTCGACTTTGGGCGCAATTTTCCGTTACGGGGTTGAACGCAGTGAAAAACTGTTATCATATTTTGATCGGGCATTTTCAGACGCGGCAATACCTAATGTGTTTATGATTTTTACTGTTTATTTATATTTATATCAATTCTAGGGAAAGGGGGGTGATTTGAATTTTTAGGTTTTTTTATTATAATTTTTTTATTTTAACTTTTTTTTATTTTTATTTTTACTGTTTTTTAGACTCCCTTGGGTACTTTAACCCTAGGGTGTCTGTACGATCCTATCATATACTGCCATACTACAGTATGGCAGTATATGGGGATTTTACTACTCATACATTACCATGTGCTGACAGCATGTCGGTAAGGGGTTAAGGTGAGCGCGATTCTCAGGGGGGTACTGTCCTTACCCTCCCTCTCTATACATATCCCTCGGATATTTTAATTTCTATTTAATTTACTTTTTCCCATTTATCTTACGATAATACGCGAGGCGCCGTCCTCTTGTTTTGCCTTTCTTTTTTTTGTTTTCGTCATAGTATATATATTTTATCCACAAAGATTAATAAAGTGTGAATCACCTCAAAAGAGATGAGGGAGATCAATATATAAAAGCAAGGGTAACTTGCAGACCTTTAAGCAAACCATGTAAAAATATAAACCTCCCATCTTTATCAATTAAATGCTTATTAACAGTAAAATCTGTATCCCTATAGATAAAAATAGATACCCCCCTTGAAAAGATGTTGCCAAAAGAATGAATTCACCACCAATCCAACTCCTCCTAAATCGAATTACATGTTCTTCAGTCAAATGGGTTTCTATTAGAGATGAGCGAGCACTAAAATGCTCGGGTACTCGTTATTCGAGACGAACTTTTCCCGATGCTCGAGTGCTCGTTTCGAGTAACGGGCCCCATTGAAGTCAATGGGAGACTCGAGCATTTTTCAAGGGGACCAAATTAAATGCATAAAGTACTATAGCTAGAGCCAGTGGGCCCTGTCAAAAAATAGCCAGTTTCCTCTGCTATACTGTACAAAGAGGAGGAGAAGGAGGAAAATGAGGAGGAGGAGGAGTGGATAAATTATTCAGGTTGAGCTTCCTTCACCTGGTAGAGCTAGATAGCATCTAAAACATCCAATAATTGACCCTGACACTATAGGGGACGGCATGCAGAGGCAGCGGCAGCAGCGGCAGGCTAGAGAGTGGCATGGCGACATACCCTAAATGGACTCAGGCTTCAAACCAATGGGTGGCAGAGGGGAACCAAAGGAGGTGAGCAAAAAGCGCTCAAATAATATCGCTACAT
>WNYA01002550.1:0-36030 GCA_019512145.1 Engystomops pustulosus | reverse complement strand
ACCTAGAGATGTGTATGGAGATCCACCTAGAGATGTGTATGGAGATCTACCTAGAGATGTGTATGGAGATCTACCTAGAGATGTGTATGGAGATCTACCTAGAGATGTGTATGGAGATCTACCTAGAGATGTGTATGGAGATCTACCTAGAGATGTGTGTGGAGATCTACCTAGAGATGTGTGTGGAGATCTACCTAGAGATGTGTATGGAGATCCACCTAGAGATGTGTGTGGAGATGATTAATATTTCATTGATGGTTTAGACCATCATACTGTTTGGGTTACCTTTAGTATTATGTTAAGGTGGTCACTAGACCTGTCTGGTAGTTTGGTTTGGTGGTCATTAGACAAGTCGTACAGTTTGGTTTGGCTTTGAGATGGTTACTAGATTGGTGAGGTGGTGGCATTGGGTGGTCATTGACACTTTGTCAAGATGGTCATCAGTTTGGTTTGGGTAGTCTTTGTATTTGGTTAAGATGGTCATTAGAGTGGTCAGGCGCTTTGGTTGGATGGTTAATGGACGATATTTCAGTTGGGTCATACAGTTGGGTTTCGGGTGGTTTTTGGTACTTTGTTAGCCCGGTCAGGTGGTTCAGTTGGGTGATCACTGACGCTGTAGACATGATTATTAGATAAGTCCTACAAATTGTTTGGAAGATAGTTGACACTTTGTTGGTCGTTTGATAAGTCCTTCATGTTAGCTGGGTGGTCATTGATATGTATCAATCATACATTTTGGTGAAGTTCATACTTTGGTTGCTAGATATGTTCTAGTTTTGGGTACATTATTGTGATGGTCAGTAGAAAAGTCCTACATCTGGGTTGGGTGGTCATTGATACATTGTTGCGATGGTGGATTGAAAAGTCCTACAGTTTAGTTGGGTGATTATATTAGTCATTGGGTTCATTATACAATTAGGTTGGACGGTGATTGATACTTTGTTATGATTGTTAGTAGAATAGTCTTAAAGGGTAGGTCACATGACCTCATCTGGGGGTATCTAAGGATCTTACACTCTGGGTGGTGTGGTTATTAATCACTTGAGATGATCATGGGTGCAGTCACTGAAGGAGCTTTATGCTTTGCATGGTAGGTCCATGGATGGCTGAACCTTCTGCTGATTCTTGCTTGAGTCATTTGCTTCTGATGGACGCTCATAAGATGAAGAGGACAACTGATCATCAGGTTTTCTGTGTTTAGGTGGACACTCACATTCATGCCGCAGCCTGTATGAACCAGAAACATTTGCTCCGCTTCATCAAACACACGTACCGGACAGAACCGGACAGGGTGGTGGCCGAGAAGAATGGAAAGAAGATGACTCTGAAGGAACTATTCGAGAGTCTCCACATGGATCCCTATGACCTGACTGTAGACTCCCTAGATGTTCATGCGGTAAGAAAGAAGGAGGCAGCATGTTATAGAGCAGAAGAAGCTGAGCAGATTATACATAGTGTCCTATCTGCAGGCAGCATGTTATAGAGCAGGATGAGCTGAGCAGATTGTACATAGTCTCCTATCTGCAGGCAGCATGTTATAGAGCAGGAGGAGCTGAGCAGATTGTACATAGTGTCCTATCTGCAGGCAGCATGTTATAGAGCAGCAGGCGCTGAGCAGATTGTACATAGTGTCCTATCTGCAAGCAGCATGTTATAGAGCAGGAGGAGCTGAGCAGATTGTACATAGTGTCCTATCTGCAGGCAGCACATTAAAGAGCATGAGGAGCTAAGCAGATTGTACATAGTGTCCTATCTGCAGGCAGTATATTAAAGAGCATGAGGAGCTGAGCAGATTGTACATAGTGTCCTATCTGCTGGCAGCATGTTATAGAGCAGGAGGAGCTGAGCAGATTTTACATAGTGTCCTATTTGCAGGCAGCATGTTATAGAGCAGGAGGAGCTGAGCAGATTGTACATAGTTTCCTATCTGCAGGCAGCATGTTATAGAGCAGGAGGAGGTGAGCAGATTGTACATAGTGTCCTATCTGCAGGCAGCATGTTATTGAGCAGAAGGAGCAGATTGCACATAGTATCCTATCTGCATTGCCATTTTGTGCTTTTATATCGACTTAATTTTTTTCCCATGGAAAATCCCTATAAAACAACTTGGAAAAGACTGCAATAAAATTTTGTGGTTTTACAAGCCGCCTCCCCCGTAATAGCAGCGCCATTATTATAGAGCTCTTATAGCGATAATCTGCTTGGAATCTCTTCCTTATTGTATCTGTCTCTGGGAAACTTGGGTGATGACCCCAATAACTTGTACTGCAGCTCCCATAGAGGTCCTTATAGAGCCATAGAGGTCCTTATAGACCCATAGAGGTCCTTATAGATCTTCCTATAGACTTACAGGCTGCATAGAATTTTCCATTGAAGTTCTTCGCTCTATATATAAAATATTGTGGATTTCAGGATTTTTGGGGCAGATTGTTGTTTAATCTTAATGTTTCACTGCAGGGACGACAAACTTTTCACCGATTTGATAAGTTCAACGCCAAATACAACCCTGTGGGAGCGAGCGAGCTCCGAGACCTGTACCTGAAGACGGAGAATTACATAGACGGGGAATACTTTGCCCGCATTATCAAGGTACAGACATACGAAATCCTGTTTGTGTGGCGCCACCCTTGTGCTCAGGTTGTATGTGGTATTGCAGTGTCATTGATTGATGTCCTTATTAACTATGCGCCCCCTGTCTGTGTGTCCAGGAAGTGGCTGGAGAGCTGGAGGATAGTAAGTACCAGTACACAGAGCCGCGGTTATCCATCTACGGACGCTCCAGCGAGGAGTGGGACATCTTGGCCAAGTGGTTCATCAAGCACAAGGTCTACTCCCCCAACATGCGCTGGATGATCCAGGTTCCTCGGATCTTGTAAGTCAAATATGGATCCATAAAAAAACCCCAATTATCTACAGTCTTGTTAAATAAATCATTTATATTCTCTAGTTACAACCAAAGCTGCATCTAATACTCTGCTGTTTTTCAATACTAAGCATTCTGGTAGTTCTGGTGCATGAGCTCATTCTTATGAGCAAACAGTAGGAGTTTTGCTTGAGCTTTGGTTGTGACTAGAGTCCACTACATGATGTAACCCATGTTGAACCTGAACACTCTTAATACTCCAGTTACACCCAAAGCTGTATTTAATATTTTTCTGCAGTACATATTGAGAGCCCCAACTGGTAGAAGTTAAGCTAAGTAGTACTTAGCTTTGAATGTGACTAAAGTATAAGACATGATGATGACCCAAGGTCAGTGCAAGACAAAGTGAAGTTTCCTAGTTTTAATAATATATTGGGCCCCTAGGGGTCGCTGTGCTCCATGTCCAATATTTCCAACAAATGGGTGAATGCAAAAGGAAATCCCCTTTAAACTATCATGAGATGTTGCTCCGGATCCTGGGATCTCCGATCACACCGCAACCTTTCCAGTTACATGCCGGGTGTAATTGCACATTCTGCTTCCTGTGGTCGGGAAACTTGATGCAATTTCAATAAAATTAAATCTCTCAGGACCATTAACACTGGAATGGAGGGATCCGCAGACACAAGTCCATTATCGCTGGTGCCGTCCCGAGCCGTGTCCGGCCCACTTATATATTATTCACATATTATATTCATTCTTGTTATATTATTCACATCACTTGATTTTTCAAGTGAACTTGTATTCAACATGTATGTAAATAATAATGGCACTGCTGCCCCCTGGTGGTGAGGACTTGGTATTGCATAAAGCCCCTTACACAATCATATCGTGTGCTGGCTGCATGTCCATGGTCATCTCAAACAACATACTATACAGGATAGGAGTAGAAGTACTGTGCTGTGCCCATATATACAGGATAGGAGTAGTAGTACTGTGCGGTGCCCATATATACAGGATAGGAGTATATGATAATGACGCAATGGTTTCTTCTCTTTCAGTGACATCTTTAGATCCAAGAAAATCCTCCCAGATTTTGGCAAAATGTTAGAAAATATTTTCATGCCTCTCTTTGAGGCGACCATTAACCCTTCAGATCATAAGGAGCTCTACCTCTTCCTCAACTATGTAAGTATGGGGGTGGGGGCGCCCCCTGGTGGTGATCTATGGGTATGGCTGTAGTAAGTGATGTATTGGTGTCTGGGATGATCGGGCTTCTTCCTCCAGGTCACCGGCTTCGACAGCGTGGACGACGAGTCCAAACACAACGACCACATGTTCTCCAACAAGAGTCCGACCCCCGACCAGTGGACTTTTGAGCAGAACCCCCCGTACAGCTACTACCTGTATTATATGTATGCCAACATCATGCTACTCAACAACCTGCGCAAGTGAGTGACCCCCACCCAGTATTGGGGTTCAGAGGCTTCCATTATGTCGTCATGATCACATATATAGAGAATTCCTTTAAATTTCAGCTTTTTGAATTCTGTAAACTGGAAGGTCCAAAAGTATGTGACCCCCTGTTTACTATAAGTGGGGACCCCAGTAGCTTTTCATATCTCAGAGCTGTATTGTTGGTCTTTCCAGGGGCCCTAAAAATGAGTGGGGCCCCAGGTATTGAGTATCTCCTGAGTGTGAATATCCAGCACGGATCGCTTCCCGTTTCTGTGTTACAGGGAGCGGGGGATGAGCACCTTCTTTTGGTACCTATTGTGATGGTCTATAAAAGTCCTACACAAACAACGGGGTTGGTTGGTCATGATACATTGTTGCGATTGTGGATTGAAAATCCAACTTGAGTTGGAGGTGATTTATTAGTCATTGGGTTCCTTATACCATATGTTGGACGTGATGGATCCTGTTTGTTTATGATTGTTATAGAATAGTCCTAAAGGGTAAGTTTCACATGACCCATCTGGGGGTAATCTCAAGGTCTTAACTCTAGGGGGTGTGTTTATTACTCACTGAGATAGCATGCAGTTGCAGTCCACTGAAGGACTTTATGCTTTCAGGTTTAAGTTCCATGGATGGCTGACCTTCTGCTGATTCTTGCTTAGTCATTGCTTCTGCTTGCACGCTCATAACGATGGAACGAGTACAACGATCTCAGCATGTCTGTCTGTGTTTGGTGGACATCACATATCATGCCGCAGCCTGTTATAACCAGAAACCTTTGCTCCGCTCATCAACACACGTACCGGAACCAACCGCCCGAGGGTGTGGCCGAGAATAATGGAAAAGAAGATGACTCGGGGAACTATTCGAGCGCTCCCCATTTATCCCGATGACCTGACTTTAAACTCCCTAGATGTTCATGCGGTAGAGAAGGAGACAGCTGTTCTAGATCAGAAGAAGCGATCATTATACATACTGTCCTATCTGTATGCACAGTTATGAGACAGAGTAGCTGAGTATATTATACTAGGGTCCTATCTGAGGCAGCATGTTAGAGCAGTAGGATCTGAGCAGCTGTATGCATTGTCCTTCTGTATGCAGCATGTTATAGAGCAGGAGTAGCTGCGCAGATGTACAATAGTGCCTATCTGCATGCAGCATGTTATAAGATCAGTGGGATCTGAGCAAATTGACATAGTGTCCCCCTCTGCTTGTCAGTATTTTATAGGCAGAGGCTCGAAAAGATTGCCACATAGTTCCTATCTGCATGCAGCAAGCATTTTATAGAGCATGGGGAGCTGAGCATATTGTACATAGTGCCCCTATCTGGCATGAGGCAATGTTATATGGCAGAGCGCTAGAAGATTGTACAGTCTTTTCCTATCTTCAAGTCATCATTTTATAGGCATGAGGAGCGACAGATTGTACCAGTGTCCTATCTGCCAGGCAGCATGTTAGAGCTATGAGCATATTGCAACATAAGTAAATCCTATCTGCATTGCGCATTTTTTGTGCTTTTTATAAACTCAATCGACTTAATTTTTTCCCATGGAACTCCCTATCAAAAACTTGGAAGACTGCAGTAACAAATTTTTTGTGGTTTTACAATCCGCCTCCCCCAATAATATCAGCGCCATTAATTATATAGCTCTTAATAGCGCGAATCTGCTTGGAATCTTCTTCTTATTGTATCTGTCTCTGGGAACTTGGGTGAGGACCCCAAGAACTTGTACGCAGCTCCATAGAGGTCCTTATAGAGCCATAGAGGTCCGTATAGACCCTAGAGGTCCTTATAGCCTTCCTATAACTTACGCTGCAGTAGACTGTTCCACATTGAAGTTTCTTCGCTCTATATTAAAATCTTGTGGATTTCACAGATTTTTGGGGCAGATTGTTGTTTAAAAAATCTTAATGTTTTCACTGCAGGGACGACAAACTTTTTCACCGATTTGATCAGTTCAACGCAAATACAACCACGTGGGAGCGAGCGAGCTCCGAGTACGCTGTACTGAAGACGAGATTCATAGACGGGAATTCTTTTGCCCCCTCATTATCAAGGTACAGACATACTAATCCTGTTTGTTGTTGGCGCCACCCTTGTGCTCAGGTTGTATTGTATGCAGGTGGTCATTGATGATGTCCTTATTACTATGCGCCCCCTGTCTGTGTGTCCAGGAGTGTCGGAGAGCGGAAGGATATTAAGTAACCATACAACAAGCCGCGGTTATCCATCTAACGAGACCGCTCCATCTAGGAGTGGGAGCATCTTGGCCCAGTGGTTCATCAAGCACAAGGTCTCTCCCCCAACATGCGCTGGATGATCCAGTTTCCTCGTCTTGTAAGTCAAAAAATATGATCCCTAAAAAAAACCACACCCAATTCTCTACAGCTGGTTAAATACATCATTTATATCTCTAGTTACACCAAAGCGCATCTATCTCTTTCTGTTTTTCAATACTAAGATTCTGGTAGTTCTGTGCAATGAAGCTCAATTCTTAATGAGCAAAACAGTAGAGTTTTGCTGAGCTTTGGGGTTGTGACTAGAGTCCACTACCTGATGTAACCCATGTTTGAACCTGAACACTCTTAATACTCCAGTTTACAACCCAAAGCTTGTATTTAATTTGTGCTGCAGTACTATTGAGCGCCCCAACTGGTAAAGTTAAGCTAGCAGTACTTAAGCTTTGAAATGTGACTAGAGTAATAAGACATGATGGATGACCCCAGGTCAGTGCAAGACAAGTGAAGTTCCTAGTTTTAATAATAATCTTGGGGGCCCCTAGGGGTCGCTGTGGCTCGACGTGTCCAATATTTCCAACAAATGTGTGAATGCAAAAGAATTCCCCTTTAAACTATCATGATGGATGTTGCTCCGGACCTGGGATCTTCCGATCACACCCAACCTTCCAGTTTACCTGCCGGGTGTCATGGCACATTCTGCTTCCTGTGTCGGGAACTGATTCATTTCAATAAAATTAAATCTCTCAGACCATTAACACGGATGGAGGGATCCCCGCATACACCGGCCATTATCGCTGTGCCGTCCCGATCCGTGTCCTGCCCACTTATAACATTATTCACATATTATATTCTTCTTGTTTTATTATTCACATCACTTGAATTTTTTCAAGTGAACTTGTATTCAACAATTTAATGTAGATAATTACCTAATGGCCTGCTGCCCCTGGTGGTGAGGACTTGGTATTGCATAAAGCCCCCTTACACAATCATAATAGCGTGTGCTGGCTGGCTGGCATGTCCATGGTTCATCTCAAACAACATACTATACATGAATAGGAGTAGAAGTTACTGTGTCTGTGCCATATTACAAGGATAGGAGTAAAGTACTGTGCTGTGCCCATATATACAGGATAGGAGTAAGTATTAACTGGTGTCTGTGCCCATAATATAAGGTGGATTAGTAGTACTGTGCTGCTGTCCATATAAGAATATACATGGAGAGAGTAGTAGTACTGTGCTGTGTCCATCTATACTGATAGAGTAGTAGTACTCTGTGTCCATATATACAGAGAGGAGTAGTAGTACTGTGGCTGTTTCCATATATACAGGATAGGAGTAGTATACTGGTCCATAGATACAGGATCGGAGTAGTAGTACTGTGGATGTGCCCATAAGACAGTATATTATTCGTATACTGTGCTTGCCTATATTAACAGGATATGAGTAGTATTACTCTATCTGTTTCCATATATACAGGATAGAGTATAGTACTGTGATTGCCCAGATACCAGGATGGAGTAGTAAATACTGTGGTCTGTCCCATATTAACAGGATTAGTAGTAGTAGTACTGTTGCCTGTCCCATATATCCAGATAAGAGAGTTGTCCTATGCTGTGTCCACCTATATACAGGATAGGAGTATTAGTACTATCTGTGCTCATATATACAGATATAGGAAGTAGTAGTACTGTGCAGTCCCATATATCAGGGATAGGAAGTAGTCGTATTGTGCTGTTTCCATATATACAGAATAGGATTGTAGTCTATGCTGTGGTCCCATATATACAGGATGGATAGTAGTACTGTGCTGGTTGTCCATATATACAGGATTAGGAGTAGTAGTACTGTATGTGCCCATATATACGGATGGAGTAGTGTATGTGCTGTGCCATATATACAGATAGGAGTAGTAGTACGGTTATGTGCCCAATATATAACAGGATCGGAGTATAAGTAACTATTCTGTGTCATATATACAGGATGTGAGTAGTAGTACTGTGATTGCCCATATATCACAGGATGGAGTAGTAGTACTGTGGTCTGGCCATAATACAGGATATGAGTTAGTAGTAACTGTGCTGTGCCCATATATACAGGATACGGAGTAGTAGTAACTAGCTGTGCTCATATATACGGATAGATAGTAGTACTCTTGCGCTGTGCCCATATAGTACAGGATGGAGTAAGTATACTATGCTGTTCTCATATATACAGGATAGGAGCGTATACTGTGATGTGCCCCATATAAAACAAGATATGTCAGTAGTACTGGTGCTGTTCCTATATATACAGATAGGAGTATATTACGGTGATTCCCATATTAATACAGGATAGGAGTGTAGTACTATGCTGTGTCCATATATACAGGATTGGGAGTAGTTAGTACTGTGGTGTTGCCCATATACACGGATAGGAGCTAGTATACTGTGGTTCTGTCCTATTACAGGAATAGGGTAGTAGTAACTGTGCAGTGCCCCTATATACTGATAGGAGTAAGTAGATTATTGTGCTGTGTCCATATATCCCGAATAGGAGTAGAGTAACATTGCTGTGTCATATATACAGGATAGGAGTAGTAGTCCTGTGCTGTCCATTATACAGACTAGGAGTATAGTATCTGTCGCTGTGCCCATATCTACAAGGATAGGAAGTAAGTAGTACTGTGCGTGCTATATATACAGGATGGGAGTAAGTAGTGTACGTGTGATGTGCCATATCTAGACAGGATAGGAGTAGTAGTACTATGCTGTCATAACAGTGGGTTTAGTACGGATTCATATAACAAGGATAGGAGTAGTATCTGGATGGCCCCATAATACAGGATAGGAGTATAGGTACTGTGCTTGTTCCCATTATACAGATAGAGTAGTACGTACTGGCAGTGGTTCTCATAATACAGGAAGGAGTAGTATCCCTGCTGTGTCCCATATATACAGGAATAGGAAGTAAGTATAACTGATGCTTGTCTAATTACAATACAGGCTAGAGTAATAGTACTGGCGATGTGCCCATATTACAGAGGAGTGTGTACGCTGGCCAAAACAGGATAGGAGTAGTAGTACTGTGCTGATGTCCCATATAATACCAAAGGGGGGATTAGGAGTAGTTAGTTACTAGCCGTGTCCCATATATACGGATAGGGAGTACGTAGTACTCTGGCTGTGCCCTATATACAGTGCGAGTGTACTGTTGTATGGAAGATAGTAGTACTGTTTGTCAATCCGTCAGTTAGGGGTCCATATTCAGGATAGGAGTAGTAGTACTGTGCTGTGCCCATATACAGGATAGGAGTAGTACAGTACTATGGGCTTGCCTATAAACAGGATGGAGTAGGAGTAATGTGCCTTATCAGCTGGGTCTAATAATACAGGTAAGGAGATAGGTGCGAAGTATTAACGTAGGCTGAGAACTGCTGTGCCACTATATCACAGGATAAATGATTAGTATACTATGTGTTCCCATATATACAGATAGGAGTAGTAGCACTGTGCTGCTTGGCCCATATATACATGATAGGAGTAGTAGTATACTTAGCGCCAATATATACGTAGGAATTAAGGAGTAAGTGATGTGACTACGGATGTGGCTGTGGTTGCCCATATATACAGGAAGGAGTAGTAGTACATGTCGTGCTCATTAGATACAGGATAGTAGTAGTAGAACTGTTGCTGTGTCCATATGACAGGATTAGGAGTGTAAGTGTGCGGTGCCTCCATAAGGGATAGATGTAATGAGATGACGCAATGGTTTCTTCTCTTCAGTGACCATCTTAGATCCAAGAAACCTCCCAATTTTGGCAAATGTTTGAAAATATTTTCATGCCTCTCTTTGAGGCGACCATTTAACCCTTCAGATCATAAGAGCTTACCTCTTCCTCACTAATGTAAGTATGGGGGTTGGGGGCGTCCCCTGGAGGTGATCTGAGGTATGGCTGTAGTAAGATGAGGTATTGGTGTCTGGGATGATCAGGATGCTCCTCCCAGGTCACCGGCTTCGACAGCGGGGACGACGAGTCCACAACACACGACCAATGTTCCCTCCAACAAGAGTCCGACCCCGACCCTGGACTTTTGGCAACACCCCCCGTACAGCTTACTACCTGTATTATATGTATGCCAAATCTGCACCTGTCAAAAACCTGCGGCAAGTGAGTGACCCCCACCCCAGTTTGGGGTTCAGAGGCTTTCCCATTATGTCCGTCATGATCATATAATAAGAGAATTCCTTTAAATTTCAGCTTTTGAATTCTGTAAACTGGGAAGGTCCAAAGTGTTTGACCCCCTGTTTACTATAAGTGGGGACCCCAGTAGCTTTTTATATCTCAGAGTGTATTGTTGTCCTTTCCAAGGGCCCTAAAAATGAGTGGGGCCCAGGTATTGCAGTATCTCCTGAGGTGTGAATATCGCCAACGGATCGCTTCCCCCGTTTCTGTGTTACAGGGAGCGGGGGGAGATCACCTTCTGTTCCCGGCGCACTGCGGAAGAAGCGGAGATCGCTCCCCCACCTGTGTCCGTTCCTTATACCGGTGATAACCATTTTCTCAGGATTAAATCTCAAAAAGGTAAAAAGCGAAAATCCCGGATCCAGGTTAGGTCGGTTGGATGCTGGGAGTTGTAGTGCAGCTAAGGTTTAGCAAAGGAATCTTTGACTTCGATATACGACTTAGGCGCCGTTCTTCTGTGTCGATGGTTCAGACAGGTACTGCAGAGCAAATTTGATTGGCAGATAAGCTGCAGTAACCTGGGCTTGCCCCTACATATAGAACTGCGCTATCCGCTTCCCGGGTTCCATTCTCTGTTTGCTTGCTGATCTGAGAATATCTTGAGGGGCTGGGTGCTATACCGCATAAATCTGACATTGAGGACTTATCATCATATATTTTGGCCTGGGGGTTTTGCTACAAAGTCAATAAATTGGAGCAGATAATCTAAGTGTAAGTGAACATTACTGCATCGATAACTTGTAGCAAACTCTCAGACAACGGGGATTGTCCTGGATACTAGTGTATTCAAACGGCAAGAAATCAGGGTTCCTATTGTAATCGTATGTTCCTGGGGTGCACTGACAGCAGCAGTGCTATAGTATCAGTAATGCTCCTATGCACTGACATCAAGCCTGTTGTAAGTACATCAGTAATGCCTCCTGTTACTGCAGAGCAAGCATTTGCTATATGTATCGTATGCTCATGTATAACGACAGCAGCAGTGGTTTATATGTAACCATTAATGCTAATTTAATACTGACAGCAAGCAGTGTTTATATATATCAATTAATGCTCCTGTTACTGACAGCAACGATTTGGGAAGCCAGTAACCGAAATGGAGGTGTAATGACTGCTCCATAAATAAAACGATCCCTCTCTGCCCTGTAGAGCCGGTCCTCCAGTCCCCCTCTACTACCTGGCGCAGATTCCCATCGCGTATTGGTCTCCCGCTAGCAACAACAACAGCTTGTTCCTAGAATATTCCATATCCTCTGACGGAATTCCTCCATAAGGGCCTGGGGGGCCCTGTCCACCGACGACCCCATTGCAGTTCCTAACAACCAGGTGGGTGCCCCAAAATCTCATATTAAAATCATAGTAGTCCTTGTCTCCTGAAATCCTCTGTGCTGCTGTGGCCCTATCCCCCTCCTCACATCATTGATCTGTTTTCCAGGAAGCCCTGATGGAGGAATACGCCATCGCTGCGCAGGTCTGGAAGCTCAGCACGTGTGACCTGTGTGAGATCGCCAGGAACAGCGTCCTGCAGAGCGGCCTCTCAGACAAGGTCAGGGTCTTCTATAGGAAACAGAGGCCAAAAGCCAGGGTCATGCTGGACCACCAGGGTCATGCTGGACCACCAGGGTCATGCTGCACCACCAAGGTCATCCTGGACTATCAGGGTCATGCTGGACCACCAGGGTCATGCTGGACCACCAGGGTCATACTGGACCGCCAGGGTCATGCTGCACCACCAAGGTCATCCTGGACTATCTGGATCATGCTGGACCAACAGGGCCATGCTGTACCACTAGGGTGATATTGGACAATGCATTATCATTGCTTGGACCCACCATTGTCTACTTGGCCACTAAGGTCCCATATTGGACTTCACAGTGGGATTTTTACCTTGTCCATTAGGGCATTGCTAGACCACGATGGGTTATCTGTTGATCAAGGGGTTTACTAGCCACATGTGCTCTCTTACCTACCAGGGTCATTCTGGGTCTTTGTGGTTATTTTGGGACACAAAAGTCATATTCGCCTACCAGGGTCAGATAGACTTCCCATGGTGGTCATACTAGGCCTCCAGAGTTGGTCTGACAAACCTACCAAGATTATACTGGGCCACCAGGGCTATACTTGTTGATTAGGGTTATACTAGCCAACCAGGGTCATACTAGGCCAACAATGCTGGACATGCCTACTAGGATCATACTGAACCACCATAGTTATATTGGGCCACCAAAGTCATACTTGCCCACCAGGGTTAGAAAGACCAACCAGGGTCATACTGTGCCTTCAGTGTCGCACTTGCCCACTACAGTCATACTGACCTACCAAGGTTACACTGGGCCACCAGGCTTATACTTGTCCAGCAGGATCAGTTATCTATGTTTGATCCTACCCACAAAGTCATGTGGCCAACGGTATCATACTAAAGGCACATGTCGAACTGACTCTAAACATGGGTCATACTGAACCTAATCATGGGTATAATTGACCCACAAAAGATTTCTGCCCACCCAGGTTGGATAGACTCCAGGGTGTTTACTGTACACACGGCGCACTTGCCCACCAGGTTTCCAGAGCATCCCCAGGGGTTTAAAGAGGCTACAAACCTGTCATCTGATGGGCGATGAGCCTCAGCCTGACACCTTCCTCTTGGCCTTAAGGGGTGACTAGGATTTAAAAGGCACAACATGGCTTCTTCCTCCCAATGCAGTCAGCGTCCGCTCCATTCCATGGGTTGTGCCTGGTATTGCAGTTCGGCTCCTTTTGCAGTGAATGGGAAGGAGCTTGCAATACCGACACAACCTTATGCAAGTGGGCGCTGCTTTATAACGAAAGTTTCATTCTAGGCCACGCAATGGAGGTGAGATGGTGCGATGGGTCGCTATCCTATTGGCCGGTCATACACTGATTGTCATCTTCCTCTTCCAGGAAAAAGAAGCATTTCTGAATAATTACATGAAGGAGGTCCGGAAGGGAACTAATCAGCAGAACGTCAGACGTGGCGCGATCCGTAGGGCGTACCGATACGAAACGCTATGTACGACTGAGCTTCCTGGCGGACGCAATGAAGTCTGCCTGGTGCTAATAGCCAGGATCAGTCCAATGATGAGACCCCCCGGGGATTGGTCCTACTGGTACCAGTCACCTGGATGAGGGAGGATGAGATGAGGAGTATGGACATGTGACGTTTGGTCCAAACTTACTATAACTAGACTGGTTTGCTGAGGTCGTCAGCCCGTTAGGTCATGCTGACCAGTTATAGTGGATGATATGACCTCAGGATCGGGAGCTCTTCTTTCATCTTATATCGCTGACATTAAGGGGAGGGCATGTAATAAGTTTGTGTTACCCAAAACAATTCGCCAAATACAATTGCTGAAAGAATGTGAAATTTGCAAAGGTGGTCAAACATATCACTATCAGTCATTTCAGGGTGACTGTAGTGTAGAGACCCCCATGATTCACTACGATATCCAGCCGATCCTCTTATTGAGCCAGACTGTAATAAGATGTATGATATCGGCGCTCCTCTTATAGCACTTGCTTGAGTGTAATAAAGATGTGATGATATCAGCTCTCCTCTTATATCACTGCTGGAGTGTAAAAAGATGTGATGATATCCTCCTCTTATATCACGCTGGAGTGTAATAAGATGTTATATATCTGGCCCGCTCCTCTTATATCACTGCTTGGAGTGTAATAGAGATGTGATGATATCGGCTCCTCTTATATCATCTGCTGGAGTGTATAAGATGTGATGATATCGGCCCTCCTCTTATATCCTGCTTTATTGTAATAAGATGTGATGATATCGGCTCCTCTATAATCACTGCTGGAGTGTAATAAATTGAATGATTATCGTGCCGCTTCCTCTTATTCACTGCTGCAGTGTAATAAGATGTGAATGATATCGGCTCCTCTTATATCACTGAACTGGAGTGTAATAAGAATTGATGATATCGGGCCGATCCTCTTATATCACTGCTGGAGTGTAAATAAGATGTGAGATATCGGCCACTCCTCTTATATCACTGTCGCAGTTTAATAAGCTTTTATGGAATATCGGCTCCTCTATTCACTACTGCTGAGTGTAATAAGATGTGATGATATCGGGCCGCTCTCTTATATAATCTTTGGGGCTGGAGTGTAATACGATGTTGATGATATCGCTCCTCTTAATATCCTGCTGGAGTGTAATAACTGTGATGATATCTGCTCCTCATCTATATCACTGCTGGAGTGTACTAAGAATGTGATGATATCGGCTCCTCCTGCTTATATCACTGCTGTAGTGTAATAAGATGTGATGATATCGGCTCCTCCTCTATACACTGCTGGAGTGTATAATATGGGTGATATCGGCTCCTCCTCTTATATCCTGCTGGAGTGTAATAAGATGGGATGCTATCGGTGCGGCCTCCTCTTATAATCACTGCTGGAGTGTAATTAAGATGGGATGATATCGTCCTGCCTCCTCTTATCTATCACTGCTGGAGTGTATAAGGATGTGATGATTCGGCTCCTCCTCTTATTCACGCTGGAGTGTAATAAGATGTGATGATTCGGCTTCCTCTTATATCAACTGCTGGAGTGTAATAAGATGGGAATGATCCCGGCTCCTCCTCTTATACTCACTGTCTGATTGTAATAATATATGTGATGATATCGGCCGCTCCTCTTATATCACTGCTGGAGTGTAATAGATGGGATGATATCGGCTGCTCTTATATCACTGGTCTGATGTAATAAGATGTGATGATATCGGCGCCCGCTCCTCTTATATTAATCACTGCTGAGTGTACTAAGATGTGATATATCGGTCTCTCTTATATCACTGCTGGAGTGTAATAAGTGTGAGATATCGTCCCTCCATCTTATATCCTGGTGGATTGTAATAAGATGTGATGATATCGCCGCTCTTCTTATATCACTGCTGATTGTAATAATGTATGTGATGATATCGGGCTCTCTATATCACTGCTGGAGGTGTAATAAGGATGTGAAGGATATCGCTTCTCTTATATCGACGTGGAGTGTAATAAGATGTGATGATATCGGCTTCTCTTTAGCGCTGCTGGAGTGTATAAGATGTGAATGATATCGGCTCTGCTCTTATATCACTGTCTGGCGTGTACTAAGAATGTGATGATATCGCTTCTCTTGATATCACTGCTGGAGTGTAAAAGATGTGATGATAGCGCCTTCCTTATATCACTGCTGATGGTAATAAGATGTGATGATACGTCTTCTCTTATATAACTGCTGGATCTGTAATAAGATGTGATGATATCGGGCTCCCTCCCTCCTCTATATCCAACATGGCTGGAGTGTATAAGATGTGATGAATCGGCTGCCCGTCTCTTATTCACTGCTGAGTGTAATAAGATGTGATATATCGGCCGCGTGCCTCTTAATCACTTGCTGGAGTGAATAAGATGTGCTGATATCGACTCCTCCTCTTATATCCTGCTGGAGTGTAATAGATGTGATGATATCGCCGCTCCTCTTATATCACTGCTGGATGTAATAAGATGTGATGATATCGTCCGCGTCCTCTTATATCACTGCTGGAGTGTAATCAGATGGGATGATATCGCTCCCTCCTCTTATATCAACTGCTGTAGTGTAATAATATGTGATGATATCGCTCCTCCTCTAATCACTGCTGGAGTTGTAATAAGATGGGATGTATTCGCTCCTCTCCTCCTCTTATAGCACTGCTGGATTGTAATAAGATGTGATGTACATCGGTCCTCCTCTTATAATCACTTGCTGGAGTGTAATAGATGTGATGATATCAGCTCCTCCTCTTATATCACTGCTGGAGTGGTAATAAATTGTGATGATACAGCATCCTCCTCTATTCACTTGCTGGAGTGTTAAGAGTGATGATAATCGGCCCCTCCTCTTATTCACTGCTGGAGTGTAATAAGATGTAGAGATAGCCCCTGCCGCTTATATCACTGCCTGGAGTGTAAATGAATAATGTGATGAATCAGCTCCTCCTCTTATTCACTGCGGAGTGTAATAAGATGTGATGATACCATCGCTCCTCCTCTATATATCACTTCTGGATTGTAATAAGATTGATGAATATCGGCTCCTCTTATATCACTGCTGGAGTGTAATAAGATGTGATGATATCGGCGCCTCCTCTTATATCACTGCTGAGTGTAATAAGATGTGATGATATCGGCTCCTGCTATATCACTGCGTGGAGTGTAATAGAATGTGATGATATCACTCCTCCTCTTATATCACTGCGGAGTGTAATAAGATGTGATGATGATCAGCTCTCCTCTTATGGGCAGTTGCAAAAAGTATTCATACCCCTTAGACTTTGACGTAATTTTGAAACTTTAAGTGTAAACCACACAGATGGAAGAAGATATAGGATCAGTATTAGTGATCGGTCCATATTACGCCTTCTTTCAATTTTTGCAAACTATAACTCAGTCCGAGTGCCTATTTTTTTCCCAAATAACAACTGCCAGTGGTGTCCTGCTTGAGATGTCCCCGCTTTCATCTTCTCAGTTTACTACAGATGAACTTGTGAAGGTCTCAGAGGTTTTTTATAAGAACATCGTTGAACAAGCGGTGGCACATAATAACTCCTCATTATCAGTGCACCCCGGAGATTGTTACATCACAGCTACACATCTCTGCCATACAACTTGCCCCACGCCTGAGCGGCCGGGCTGTTACTTTGTTTCATCTGTGTCTGTTCACTCCAATGTTCTATACAAACCTCTGATACGCTCCCAAGCACTGTAGTGGATCAGAGAAGAAAAAAAAAAAAAAAAAAAAAAAAATAACATGCAGATGTTTGTAATACAGAAGACTCTAAAGAAATTGGACACCCAGTGTTATTTTGGGGCATTAGGGGGAGTATATAAGACTTTAAACAATCCAAAATTTTGGAAATTAATGGCGTTTTATAATAATTTGTGTGCCAGATCAATCAATTTAAACTTAGGAGTATTGTGTGTGAACGTTTATTGGGTGTGAAGAACTGTTTGGCAGCCACTGTATGTCTACAACGTGTTCACACAATGGAATGTATCGGGCGCGGCTGTAGCACAACGGTGACATATAACCACGTAACACAGGGCGCAGAACCGATCCACCTGGTACCCCCGTCTCCCCCTCCTGTACAATAAGTAAACTGCTGTCATAACCCTCTTTTATATGCAAGGACCATGAAGTCTGCTCTGTAGTTTCACATCATTACTATAAAGTCCCATGATCAAATATTCCCCTTTAGTCATTTAGGATACATCTGTATCTGGGAAAGTTGGGTAAAAAAAAAACACTATAGCTGCTCTGCTACTAGAGGAGCCAGTCACCGGCTGCTTTCTTCACTCTGAATTCATATAGGTATTTCGCTTTGCCGCAGAAACATTATAAAAACGAAAAAAAGATTAAAGGGGTTAGTACTGTATATTTAGGGCAAATTTGGATTCAAGGGTATGGGAATTTAGGGAAGAACAAAATATGCAATGGCCGCTTCAAGTGGGGGGGGTGTTTTTTTTTAAAAAAAACTACCTCCTTTCCTAGACTTCTGCATACATAAGTGAGCTCATTCATTGCATTGTGCAAAACACATGGTACATTTGGATGTATTTCAAAACTGCAATGGAAACACACTGGGGCGAGGATTTTCAAGCAGTCTGAAGTCATGAATATTTCCAGTTGCCGCATGCAACCAATCACGCTCAGCTTTCATTTTACCATGCTCAGAATATTTTCAGCGAGCTGCGATTGGTTTGCCATGGGCAATTGTAATATTCTGACTTCAGACTGCTGTAATGCTGCCCCAATGTGTGAATGCAGCCCTATGGGATGTACACAATATACTCACTGTTCGGGACTGGGAAAGCTGGTTACAATGTTTAAGGATCAAGCTAAGTCAGCCATATTGGCGGCTCCGATATACAGTCACACCAGTCACTCGCCACTATATACCTGCTAGAGGCCGGCATCCGCTGCCTGGCATCACTATAGCGCCACCTGGTTCTGCCTGAGTCCTCCAATGCCTCAGCTGGACCGCTCATCATATCCTTTGCCCTCGTTTACACTGATACATGTCTCATAGTTCCGTTCATATCTTATTATTTTGTCCAAAATTCTGTCTTTTCTATGTTTTTAAGTGGAATAAATTAAAATAAACCCTTTAAAAACAGATTATTTTTTTACAAAAATTTTTTTTTTCCCTGGATCCGATTTGGGGGAAAGCTGGGGCCCAGCAATATGGCCGCCATCTATTACGGGGACCGAGACTCACTCCAAAATGTGACTATTTACATAATAAAATAGAATTAAAATGAAATACAAATTTTCAATGTAAATACTTTTACTAATTTTATCACTGAACTAAAAAAAAAAAATTCCAGGCAAGTTTGTTTCAAATACTTTATTTTTATATTAATTAAAAATCCACTAGACTTTAGTTCTTTTAAATTAGTTTAAGTTGCTTTAAATATGTTGGGTAGTCACAAAACTTTTAAGAAATTCGGTTGTGTAAGTATGATGCATGTGAATATATATCCGCACCACCCTGCGGCATTATATTATGGCGGCATTTTGTGGGGGGCGGAGCCAACTTACTATCACACGGTTAGTAACGATATGGTGACAGTGAGAATGTACATCAACACAACAAACAATATGAAATAACAGAGCCGTTAGTGTGAAAGCATGGGGGTGGCCGACCGCGAGAACTGCAGCTACGCTGGAACCGCATAATAATCCGTTCCCCAGGAAGCAAAGCTAAAAAGTGAATCCAATATGAAGAAGCAGCTGCAGTGTAAAGCATGGGGGGTGGTTGGAACAAAGGAGGGACCAACCGCGGGACTCCAGTAGAGGACGCAGCTACACTGGATCCCTTATTCCTTTCACATGAAGACAAAGCTAAAAAGTGGCCAATAAAGAAGCAAGGCTGCCAGTGTAACTGCATGGAGCAAGCCTATAATAGCCCAGCTATCTAAAAGGAGTAGAGTTAAACCAGAGCCCCCATATGGCATCCCCGTTTAAATTTTTTAGAACTATATACTAAATTCATCGTGCTCGCAACATCTTACAGGGGTGTCCTCATTCACTAATCAGCATCACCCTCCACTCCTCCGTATCTTAACATTGGGTATATAGTGTAAATCATTACAGGGCGACGCCACCACCCTCTGCAGCGCCGCCGCCAATATAGTGGTCATCAATTACAGGATACGTATCGGATACACTTGCAGTGTAGTGACAGTAATATTGCAATAAGTTACATAAAACAAACATTTATTGCTGAAAAACTATTAAATTTATCCCAAATGGGGTCAGCATCCTGATGCTGTAGCACTATAACTCCCAGCAAGCCCTGACTCCACACAACGCAATGGAGATTCTTCTTGAGACTTGATTGGATGATAAACTGACCTCCCTCCCCCCTGATTCAGGACATGAGAAAGTCATGTCGCCAATATCTGTTCTGACCACTAGGTGGCGATAAAGGTTGTACATGATATCACCCCCTAGTGGACGAATTGTGATTAGACATTGAAGTTCTTGATGCAGTTTCAATATTAGCCACTAGATGGCGACAGCGCAGTATGAAAAGCCCAAGCATTAAAGGGGTTGTGCATAATATTACAAGGGGGGGATACAATGTTTCAAATCCCTTTAATAACATATTCAGGGCTAAAATATAGTTGTCAAAATAGATTTATACGGTTACAGTCCTAGAGGTCAGTGGTGCCCACTAATATCATAAGACAAGTCTCAGTCACCACTGCACATACCCTTTAAAGGGTCACCTCTATGATGTACGGCTGCTGCCAGAAATTAAAATGCAAATCTAGAAGTGAGGAGGTAACCAATAATAAAATCATTACAATACACCCGACAGGATGGAGAAGATATTTACAATATTCACAAAGTGCGAATGAGAAAAATCCTAATGGTAAAACACAGAACTAAGGTAAAGGCGCCATGTTGTGGTCACGGCACAAGGAACCCATCGGGTCAGCGCCGCCCATAGTCACAACGTCAAACAGGATAGTCACCAGCGTCCAGCTACACCAGGGCAGGATCACACAGAGCAGTGATGCACAGACAATGGTTGTATACTATACAAGATTACATTCATATATTCTATACAGTATATATGTGAATGAAAACTGCTGTGTGTGAACATTGACATGAAGCCATTCACCCCGATCACCAGTTTACAGCTCATATAGAGATATACTACATCTAAATCCAAGTCACTTAGATAAGTAAAGTAGGTTACATCCTGTATTATACTCCAGAGCTGCACTCACTATTCTGCTGCTGGTGCAGTCATGTGTATACTTACATGAACATATAACTAACCTGTAACTGATCCTGAGTTACATCCTGTATGAACTCCAGAGCTGCACTCACTATTCTGTCTCTGCTGGTGCATTCACTGTGTACATACATGACATCCTTATCCTGTCTGATCCTGAGTTACTCCTGTATTATACCCCAAGCTGCACTCACTATTCTCTGCTGGTGCACACTGTGTACATACATGACATTATTTATCCTGTACTGATCGTGAGTTATATCCTGTATTATCCTCCAGAGCTGCAGTCACTATTCTGCAACTTTTAAAGCTTACATTTCCTACTGAGTGAACAGAATCAGTAAAGGATAACAATATTGAGTGCAGCTCTGGGGTATAATAGAGGCTGTAACTCAGATCAGTACAGGATAGTATGTCATGTTGTACACAGTGACTCGCCAGCAGCAGAATAGTGAGTGCAGCTCTGGAGTATAATACAGGATGTAACTCAGGATCAGTACAGGATAAGTAATTCATTGTATATACACAGTGACGCACCAGCAGCAGATAGTGAGTGCAGCTCTGGAAATATACAGAGGTAACTCAGGACCAGTACAGGTAAGTAATGTCATGTATGTTACGTACTGCACCAGCAGCGAATAGTGAGTGCAGCTCTGGTTATAATATAGGATGTAACCCGGATCAGTACAGGATAAGTAATGTCATGTATATACACAGTGACTGCCCTAGCAGCAAATAGTGAGTGACAGCCTCTGGAGTATAATACAGGATGTAACTCAGGATCAGTACGATAAGTAATGTCATGTATGTACACAGTGACTGCACCAGCAGCAGAATAGTGACTGCGCCTCTGGAGTATATACAGGATGTAACTCAGGATCAGTACGATAAGTAATGTCATGTATGTCAACTGCGACTGCACCACAGCAAATAGTGAGTGCAGCTCTGGAGTATAATACAGATGAAACTCAGATCAGTACAGGATAGTATGTCAGTTATGTACACAGTGACTGCATGCACCACAGCAGAATCTGGAGTGCAGCTCTGGGTTAATACAGGATGTAACTCTGGATCAAACAGGATAAGTAATGTGATGTATGACACAGTGACTGCACCAGCAGCAGAATAGTGAGTGCAGCTCTGGGAGTATAATACAGTGATTAACCCATGGATCAGTCCAGTATAAGTAATGTCATGTATGTCACGTGACTTGCACCACAGAGAAGAATAGTGAGTGCAGCTCTGGAGGTAATTACAGGATGTACTCGGTCATTACAGGATAAGTCATTGTCATGTATGTACATGAACTGCACAGCATGCAGAATAGTGATTGCACTCTGAGTATAAATCAGGATGGTAACTCCAGGATCAGTACAGGATAAGTAATGTCATGTATGTACACAGTGACTGCACATTGCTGTAGATAATCTCTATGGGATCGGTAGTGATGGCTTCCTCCTGATGTTACAATCATTCGCTGGTCTCCTTCGACCAAATAAAACAATATATACACTTGGACATGCAGATCTGTACTGGGATATAGAAAAGTTCTTGGCTTGGGCCCGACCCATCATCAGCCAAATTCAGTATATAACTTGCCACATCTTCTTCTGTGGGGGCATCTGAGACCACCCAGGAGTCATTCACACCCGTCACCTGTAGGCGGCAGATGGGGCAGTTGCGGTTCCGGTCGCTCCTGTTGACAGAAAACATTCTGGTTAGAAATATGTGCTACAGCAATGCACAAAACAAGAAACCAATATCTCTGGATGTGATGTAACACACAATCACACCAGTGACAATTATATAATATTATTTATTATCACATCACTTCTGGATTTCCAGGACACAAGAGAAGATGAGACCCCCAACCCCCAGTGGAAGGTCACCACCTCTCACCATTTGTCAATACATTTCTGGCAAAAGCTGTGAGCGCAAGGCAGGATGAGATCAGCTCGACCGTCCATACAGATACAGCACTCCTCGCATCCTCTGCTGCTTCACGCTGCAATAGATAATATAACCACACACGACCGATAACCTGCAGACATCACAATACGCCCCCTTTTAACAAGATCTACTACTATAATAACGGACCCCTAGGTACAGAATATAACAACTATAATCGGGCGCCCCCTATTTACGGTTAAACTACTATACTACTGCCCCCTTGTACAAGTATATAACTACTATATACTGCCCCTATGTACAGAATATACCTACTATAATACTGCCCCCATTACAGGAATATAACTCTATAATACTGCCGCCCTAGTCAAGAATAAACTACTATAATACTGACCCCTATGTACATAGAATATAACACTATAATACTGCCCCCTCTGTACAAGATATAACTACTATAATACTACTGCCCCCTATGGTACAAGAATTACTACATAATACTGCCCCTATTTATCAGAGAATAACTACTATAAATACTGCCCCCTATGTTACAAGAATATAACGACTATAATACCTGCCCTATGTACAAGAAGATAACTACTATACAATACGCCCCTATGTACAAAATATCCCTACTATAATACTGCTCCCCTATGTACAAGAATATACTACTAGAAATACTGCCCCTATTCCAAGAATATAACTATAATACTGCCCCGATTACAAGATATATCTCCTAATACTGCCGCCCCTATTACAATAATATAACTACTAATACGCCCTCATTACAGAATATAACTACTATAATACTGCCTCCTATGTACAAGAAATATACTACTATAATCTGCCTCCTATGTCAGGATACAACTCCTATAATACTGTCTCACCCTATGTAACAGGATATAACTACTCTAGATACTGCCCCATATGTACAGATATACCTACTATAATACTGCCCCCGTTCAGAATATAACTACTATAATACTGCCCCCTATGTACAGAGAATATAACTACGATATACTGCCCCATTTACAAAAATATAACTATATAATACTGCCCCCTAGGACAAGAATATAACTACTTAAGAACGTCCCCTATGTACAAGAATATAACTACGATAATCCTGCCCACTATGTACAAGATTAACTACTATATACTGCCCCCTATGTCAAGAAATAACTACTAATAATACTGCCCCGTGTAAAAAGAATATAACTACTATAATACTGCCCCCTATTACAAGAATCTAACTACTATAAGACTGCCCCCCTATGTACAGGAATATAACACTATCATACTGCCCCTAGGTTAACAGAGATATTAACTACTATAAACTGCCCTCTCTGTACAAGAATCTAACGACTATCATACTGCCCCCTATGTCACCAAGAGATAACTACTATCATACTGCCCCCTAGGTCCAGAATATACTACTATACTACTGCCCCCTATGTACAGGAATATAATACTATAATACTGCCCCCTAGTACAAGAATATAACTAAACTACTATAATACGCCCCCTATTTACAAAATATAACGACTATAAATACTGCCCCCTATGTACAAAAATATACTACTATAATACTGCCCCCTATGTACAAGATATAACTACTATAATACTCCCCTATGTACAAGAATCTCACTACTATATACTGCTCCTATGTACAAGATATAACTACTATAATAACTGCCCCCCTATGTACGTAGAAATAATAACTAATAATACTGGCCCCTATTTTACACAGAATATAACTACTATAATACGCTGGCCCCTATATACAAGAATATACTACTATCATACTGCCACAATGACAGGAATATTAACTACTATAATACTGCCTCCTATGTAAACAAAGAATATAACTACTATAATAACTCTGCCTCCTATGTACCGGACATAACTACTATATACTTCCCCTAGTTACAGGAATATAACACTATAATACTAGACTGAATACTGCCCCATATGTTCAGATATAAATACTATAAAAATCCTGAACTGCCCCCCCCGTGTACAAGATATAACTACTATAGACCTGCCCCCTATGTACAGCAATATAACCTATAATACTGTCCCCTATGTACAGATATAACTACTAATAATACTGCCCCCTAGGTAACAGAATATAACTACTATAATACATGTCCCCTATGTACAAGAAGATAACTACTAGAATACTGGCCCCCTAGTACAAGAATAAACAACGATAATACTGCCCTATTTCCAAGAATATAACTACTATAATACGTGCCCCTATGTAACAAGAATATAACACTATCTATACTGCCCCCCTAGTGTACAAGAATATAACTATATCTACTGCCCAATACTGCCCCCCCCTATGTAAGAATATA
Source organism: Engystomops pustulosus (assembly GCA_019512145.1). Lineage (NCBI taxonomy): Eukaryota > Metazoa > Chordata > Amphibia > Anura > Leptodactylidae > Engystomops > Engystomops pustulosus. Next base: position 10,675 of record WNYA01002550.1, on the reverse strand, counting down.
ACTCTTATATACTGCCCCTATTTACAAGGTATAACTACTATAAATACTGCCCTCCTATGTACCGAATATAACTACTATAATACTGCCCCCCCCTATGTACAAGATAAACTACTTAATACGCCCCCTATGTACAAGATCTAACTACTATAAAACTGCCCCTATGTACAGGAATATAACTACTATAACCTGCCCCCTATGTACAGAATATAACGACTATAATACTGCCCCCTATGACAAGAATTAACTACTATAATACGCCCCCTAAGTACAGGAATATACCTACTATACAACTGACTGCCCCCTATGTACAAGAATATATCTAACTATAATACTGCCCCCGCCTATGTACATGAATATAACTCTATAATACTGCCCCCTATTACAGGAATATAAACTACGATAATACTGCCCCCTAATGTACAGGAATATAACTACTATAATTAATGACAAATGATGTCCATCGGCAACAGTTCGCAAAAAGTCAGGGCGGTTACAAAAAAGGCTTTAATTGAAAAAACCAATGTTAAAACAGGATACCATGTTAGCAGATTACCGTTTCAGACCCTAGAGATCGGTCCTAGTTCATACTAGGAGGTAAACACTGAACGGTATTTAAAAAGGAAAAGGAAGTAACCAGTTGAGGGTTACGCCTCTGCAATACTCAGTCCAGTGATGGATTTTCAAAATTTGAAAAAATCACAGGCACATAATATACAAAGATCAAAAATTATGCGTAAAAAACAACATGTATGACCCCAAACCATAGCACTTATATAGATAGGCAGGAAATATACATTTAGTATATATATAGAGGTCACTTTTGTAGTTAAGACCAAAGGATGCCTGGGTCAACAGCCGGGGGATATGACCAGTTGGCTTCTTTCAATATGTAAATATTTCACCCTGCCCCGACACGTTTCTGTGTCGGGACATTTCATGTCACGTCCAACATAATGTGAGAACGCACAAAACCTCGTTTTCACACTACCTAACTGAAAAAAAACCAAAAAAGATTAATACTGCAATCCGAAACCAAAACCGGTGTTTTGTTTTGCACTCTGGTTTTCTCCTATTACCTCAAATGTAAATACTGTAAAAAAATCTTCCTCATCTTAACATGCGATCCCACCCTTAATCAAATCCTTCAGATGGCCTCATGTGTAACAATCCGACGCCTCCGATCCTGGCCAAATCAATCTCTCCACACACCTTCCCTGCTCCTACCCAGGGCAGTACGTGGGCCTATAGTATAGGGCAATTTCTGCTGCTGGGGTTTCCCGATGCAATATTTGCACACATATGAAACAAACATCCACTTTCACATCCGTGTCCACCAATAATTATTACAATCACAGACACATGAATTGTGAAACCCTCATGTTGTTTATTTAGCCGGTGTTTACTACTTGCAATTGCAATAGTGAGGCTCAACCTACAGGAGCTTAAAGATATGCTCTCAGAACATATCACCGGTGCCAACCCAATACCATCGCCACAACCCACGCATTTAACTTGCCGATCTAAGCGATTTCCGAACACCATCTGGGAAATATGACTTTCCCTACAACGTGTGTGCCATCCGATCATGTCCCTCCACAGAAACGTGCGTGACAGGTAAATCTTACATCTTAAAGAAGCCAAATGGATCCTGCTGCTTGACACAGGCAATCCCTTGTCTTTACTACAAAAGGACTTCTATATATCTACTAATGTATTTTTTCCTTGCCTCTCATATAAGTGCTCTGGTCTTTGGGGTCAACACTGTTGTTTTTTTACGGCATAATTTTTGCAATTCTTTTGTATATTCTGTGCCTGTGCTCATTTTGCACTATCATCCACCTGTTACTGATATAAGAGGCGTAACCCTCAATGGTTTTACTGCCTGGTCCTTTAAATACAGTTCATTGCTTTAACCTCCTAGGTAGACTAAGGACCCGCTCTCTAGGGTCTGAAACGCGTACCTGCTACCATGGTATCCCTTGTGTTAAAACCAGTTGGTTTTTTCAAATAAGCCTTTTTACCAGCCACTGACTTTTTTCGCCTGTTGCCGATGAGACACACTTTTTCATTCATTCTCATCTCATGTGCTTGGCCCGACCAGCAACCTAACCATAACCATCTGTGCACTCTAACAACGAGCTTAAACTACAACTAACACAAAACTCCGGGGTGACATATACCACTGCAAATTTTTTGCTTTGTTATTTTATACTACTATAATACTGCCCCCCTATGTACAGAAATATAACTACTATCATAAGGCCCCTGATGTATCTTGTTGAATTAACCCTCATTGTCTGATCCTGTCCCAGAGAGCGGTATATATGGTGGAGTAGGTGTCAGCATTGTGTGTGCTCTGTGGAAATCCTCTTTCAATGTCCCTTCAATGTCCCCCCGGCTCAAGACGGCGCATAAACATGTACGTGAGTTGGGAGGACACTAGGCCACCGAGCAGACAGGAGATTTCATGTAAACAGCCTGATCTTCTCTGACCGTGTTGGTGGGAGGGTTGGAGGGTGCGCGTACTTACCTTACGTACCTCCCCATCAGGATGCTGGCCCTTGCGAACAGTGAACTCCAGGCTCTGGGCATTACCCTCGGGGCCCCGTTGCTCTGGGCATACACCCCGGTGGCGGGCCTGGTGATTTCCTTCCTTGTAAGAGCTGGATAACTGGTAGAGGTTCCTGATCCCCCTGTACACCTCCACCACGTTCCGCTCGTCTTATTAATCTGAAACAGAATGGGACAAAATATGAATTTTAAGACCAAACTCGGGATTGTGGAACTACAAGTCTCACATAATACGATTACCATACATTATTATCTATAGACTTAGCTATCAGGTAGTATTCACATAATGGATTATACTCTATCACTCCAAAGGTTGCAGCGATGGAGTACAATGCATATGTGGATCCCGTGCTCTGTATGAATATTATTTGTGTGAAGTCACTGCTAACAGGGTGCCCAGGTGCCCGTGAGGGCATAGGGGTGCTGGATGTTACAACACCCAAAATATAACCCACAGGTTATACATAAACAGCAAGGTGCTCGGATACAGACGCACCCACCTTGGTACAGAGGACCGGTACGACGACGTGGGGGCCACGTGCAGAGGAGTCCGAGCCGGCTGCACTTCAAAGAAGGAGATGCTTGTCCTGGCCCCGCCGGCCAGCCGCCCGTACTGCGGGGAAAGTCGAGGAAGGGGATCAGAGGGAGTGAAACATGCCACCCACAACCCCAAAATCACAGCCAACACATGGAGGGCTTCACACTATAGGACCTAGATCTCACCGATGGGGTGTTTAACTGTAAGAGGGAGCAACAGCACACCGAGAGAGAAAGTGGGCCCGCTGCAGGAGCGCAACGCGGAGAGAGAAGCAGCTGCATAGCTTCACGCGGAGGAGAAGCCGCTGAAGAGCGGCAACGCGGAGGAGTAATCCGCTGGCAGAGTCGGCACGCTAGGAGAGAGAGCCAGCTGCAGAGCGGCCACGCGAGGAGAGAACCGCTGCGAGCGGCACGCGGGAGGAGATAATCCGCTGCTAGCGGCAGCGCGGAGGATAGTAAGCGCTGCAGAGCGGCACGCGGAGGAGAGAAGCCGCTGCAGAGCGGCACGCGGAGGAGAGAATCCGCTGCAGAGCGGCACGCGGAGGAGAGAAGCCGCTGCAGAGCGGCACGCGGAGGAGAGAATCTCTGCAGAGCGCACACGAGGAGGAATCCGCTGCAAGCCGGCACACATTAGAGAATGCCCGGGCAGAGTCGGCAACCGAGGATAGAATTCCCTCAAGATCGGCACACGGAGAATAATCCTCTGCAGATCGGCACACGAGGAGAGAATCCCTCTGCAGAGAGCGCACTCATATGAGAGAATACCGCTGCAGAGCTGCAAGCATAAGGAGAGAATTCCGCTGTCAACGGCACGCAGAGAGAGAATACCGCTGCCTAAGCGGCACAAGCGGAGGAAGATAAGCCGCGCAAGCTTCACACGGAGGAAGAATCCGCTGCATAGCGGCAACACGAGGCAGAGATTCCCGCTGCAGAGAAGCCCACACGGATGAGAGAACCTCTGCAAGAGGCGGCATCACTAGGAGATAATCCTCTGGCGATAGATCGGCACACGTAGGAGAGAATTCATCCTCTGCAGAGGAGCGCACACGGAGACGAATCGCTGCAGGAGCGTCACACGGAGGAGAGAATCCGCTGCATAGCGCACAGTGAAGAGAGAATCCGCTTCAAGGGCACAGGGGAGGAGAGAAATCCGCTGCAGAGCTGCACAAGTGAGGATAGAAAATCCGCCTTGCAGACGGGCAACAGGGAGAAGAAGAATCCTGCAGAGCGGCACAGGTATGAGAGAGAAGGCTGCGAGCGCACCAGGGAGGAAGAATAAGCTGCAGGATAGAGCGGCCCAGGTATGAGATAAGAAGCTGCAGAGCGGCACAGGGATGAGAGAAAACTGCAAGCGCACAGGGAGGAGAGAAGAAGCTGCAGAGCGTGCACATGGAGGAGAGAAGAACTGCAGAGCGCACGGGAGGAGAGAAGAAGCTGCGAGCGGCACAGGGGGAGAGAGAGCTGCAGATGCGGCACAGTGATGAGATAAGAGCTGCATAGCGGCACAGAGGAGAGAAGAATCTGCAGAGCGGCACAGGGCGGAAGAAGAAGCTGCAGACGTCACAGGGAGGAAGAGAACAGCTGCAGAGCGGCACAAGGAGGATAGAAGAAGCTGCAGAGCGGCACAGGGATGATAGAAGAATGCTGCATAAGCGGCACCGGGAGAAGTAAGACGCTGCAGATCGGCACAGTGAGGAGAGAAGAAGCGGCAAAAGCGCACAGGGCAGGATGAAGAAAAAAGACCTTGCCCCCAGATCGGCACAGTGAGGAGTAAAACTGGCAGAGCGGCACAGGGAGGAGAGAAGAACGCAGAGCGCACCAGGAGAAGAATCCCGCTGCAATAGGCGCACAGGGAGGAAGAATCAGCTGCCGATCACACACGAGGAGAACCTCTGCAGATGCGGCACACACACGGATGAGAATCCCGCTGCAGACTTCACACGTAGAGAGAATCTCGCTGCAGATCGTCACACGGAGAGAGAATCCGCTGCATGATCTGCCCAGGGCGAAGGGAGAATCCGCTTCATATCGGCACACGGAGGAGAGAATGCCGCTGCCGAGCGGCACACGCGTAGGAAGAATCCCGCTCAGGGAGCGGCACAACGGAGGAGAGAATCCGCTGCAGAGCGGCACAGGGGAGAGAATCCGCTGCAGATCGGCACGTAGAGAGATCCGCGGCAGAGCGGCACAGGGAGGAAGAATCTCCCCGCTGCAGACGCACAGGGAGGAGAGATCCGCTGCAGAGGAGCGGCACGGGAGGAGAGAATAGAGCTGCAAGATCGGGCACAGAGGAGAGAAGAACTGCTGCAGGCACAAAGGGATGAGAGAAGAGCTGCAGAGCGGCACAGGAGTGGGAGACGAAGAAGCTGCCAGGAGCGGCACATGGGAGGAGAGAAGAACGCAGTAGCGGGCCCAGGAGAGAGAAAAAGCCAGATCGGCACAGGAGGATGAAGAAGCTGCAGCGGCACAGGGAGGAGAAGAATCTGCGAGCGGCACAGGAGGAGAGAAGAGCTGCAGACGGCACATGGATGAGAGAAGAATCTGCATGAGCTCACATGGAGTAGAGAAAAGCTGCGAGCGGCACAGGGAGTAAGAAGAGCTGCAGAGCCGGCACAAGGGAGAGAGAAGACTGCAGAGCGCACAGGAGGAAGAGAAGAAGCTGCATAGCGCAACAGGGGGAGAGAAGAACTGCAGAATCGGCACAGCAGGAGGATAGAAAGTCTGCAGAGCGGCACAGGGATGAGAGAAGAACGCAGCGCGGCACAGGGGTAGAGAAGACTGCAGATCGGCACAGGGAGGAGAGAATTAGCCTGCCGACTGCACACTGAGGATAAGCATCCGCTGACGACATGCAAGGGAGAGAGATCCGCTGCATAGCGGCACAAGTGGAGGAGAGATCGCTGTCAGAGCGGCACAGGGAGGAGAGAATCCGCTGCAGAGCGGCACAGGGGAGAGAATCCGCTGCAGAGCGGCAACAGGGAGGAGATAATCCGCTGCAGAGCGGCACACGGAGGAGAGAATCCGCTGCAGAGCGGCACAGGGAGGAGAGAAGAAGCTGCAGAGCGGCACAGGGAGGAGAAGAAGCTGCGAGCGGCACAGGGCGGAGAGAAATAAGCTGTCAGAGCGGCACAGGGAGGAGAGAAGAAGCTGGCAGACGGCACAGGGAGGAGAGAAGAAGCTGCAGAGAGCGGCCAGTGAGGAGAGGAGAAGCTGCAGAGCGGCACAGGGATTAGATAAGAAGCTGCAAGAGCGGCACTAGGGAGGAGAGACGAAGCTGCAGAGCGGCACAGTAGGAGAGCAGACGGCTGCGAGCGCACAGGAGGAGAGAAGAAGCGGCAGAGCGCACAGGAGAGAGAGAAGCTGCCGAGGCTCATCAGGGAGGATAGAGAACTGCAGAGCGGCCACAGGGAGTGAGAGAAGAATCTGCAGAGCGGCACATGGAGGAGAACTAAGCTGCGAGCGGCCACAGGAGGAGAGAATAAGCTTCAGAGCGCACCGGGAGGAAGAAGAAGCCTGGCAGGCGCACAGGGAGGAGAGAGAAGCTGCAGAGCCACAGGATGAGAGAGACGCTGCAGTATCGCACAGGGATGAGAGAAGAAGCTGCAGAGCGCACAGGAGGAGAGAAGAAGCTTCAGAGCGGCACATGAGAGAAGAAGAAGCTGCTAGGCACAGGGAGGAGAGAAGAAGCTGCAGAGCGGCACAGGAGAGAGAAGAAGCTGCAGATGCGGCACAGGGAGGAGAAAAAAAAGAATCTTCAGAGCGGCACAGTGAGGTAGAAGACGCTGCAGAGCGTCACAAGAGGTAGAGAGAAGCTGCAGAGCGGCACAACGGAGGATAGAAAAGCTGGCAGAGCGGCACACACTAGAAGAAGAAGCGCAGAGCGGCCACACGGAGGAGAGAAGCCGCTGCCGAGCGGCACACGAGGAGAGAGAAAGTGCAGAGCGGGCACATTCGAGGAGAGAATAACTGCGAGCGCATCACGGGGAGAGATAAGCTGCATATCGGCACACACGGGCGGAGAGAAGAATCTCAATCGGCAACACGGAGAGAGAAGAATCTGCAGAGGCGGCAACGACGGGGAGAGAAAGCTGCATTTGTGGTGCAGGAGGAGAGAGGGCCAAAAAGGAGAGGATGCGATAATTTTTTTTTGTCTGCTCTGTGGGTCTCCTCCATTATTATTGCTGACTCAACTGGTTCTTCAATTTCTATTATTTTTCTTTATTGTTATCTGTCACTATTATTGGTCAGCCTGAATGCAGTAATTTGGATTCTGGGGGAACTTTTGTGCTTACGAGGGCTTAGGGGCAATCTAGGTATGGGTCCAATCGGGCCCTTAAACTTTGACCATGCCCCTGACAATAAGACCCTTGGATCCACAAATGTTGACTCACCCCTGAACCTAACGTCCGTAGATAATCACAGAACAGACCTTTAAGGGGTTGTCCACTTTCAGCAAAAAATAAATAGATATAATGTGTTTGTGTAATAAAAGTTATACCTTTTCATAGACTATTTTTGTATCAATTCTCACGTTTGCAGATCTCTGCTTGCTGTCATTCTATAGGAAGCCTTCGGTTTGCTTACTCCCAGTGCATACCATGTGTCCCATATCTTGTGACGGGACACGCGATGTGCACAACCTTACCAGCATAGAGGTGATTAATAGAACCGTGTGAATCCTAAGGCTCTGCGCTGTGCGGCCATCAACATACCATGGACGATTTCTAGCCACTGGAGAAACAAGAAGCTTGTCTACGCAGGAGAAGCAGAGATCCTAGAAACCATAAGAATTGATCCTGAAAGTATATTAGAAATTATATCAAACAATATCAAATTTTTTCTGAAAGAGACGATCCCTTTAAAAAATTTAAAGATAGTTACTAATTTTTAAAAATTTATTATATTTTTGTGTGTTAGTTGTCCGTTTTATCCCTGAAGATCGGTCACACTATGGGGTCCGGACTAAAGGTGGAGGCACATCTAGGGCCGTAGAGAGGTCCACTATGGGGTCTAGTCCTAATAGGATGTCACAACTAGGGTCATGCCCTAAGAGGAGGTCACAGCTATGGGGTCTAGGCCCTAAGAGGTGTCACACTATGGGGTTCTAGGCCCGAAGAGGAGGTCACCATGTTTCCTAGGCCCTAAATGAGGCGTCACACTATGGAGTCTAGCCTAAGAAGGAGTTCACCCTATTTTGGTCAAGGCCCAAGAGGAGGTCACACTATGGTCTAGGCCGCAAGAGGAGGTAACACGATGGGTCCTAGGCCATAAGAGGAGTCAAACTTGGTCTAGCATAAGAAGGGGTCACACTATTGTGTCTAGTCCATAAGAGGAGTCACACTAAATGGGCTCGGCCGCAGAGGAGGTCTACGTATGGGGTCTAGGCCGCAAGAGGAGGTCTACTATGGGGGTAGGGCATAAGAGGAGTCACACTATTGGGGTCTAGGCCATAGAGGAGGTCACACTATGGGTCTAGTCCGCAAGAGGAGGTCATAACTATGGGTCTAGCCATAGAGAGGTCACCTATGGGGTCCTAGGCCAGAAGAGGGGGTCACACTATGGGGTCTAGGCCACAAAGGGGGGGTCCACTATGGGGTCTAGGCCGTAAGAGGAGGTCACACTATGGGGTCTAGGCCATAAGAGGAGGTCACACTATGGGGTCTAGGCCATAAGAGGGGGTCACACTATGGGGTCTAGGCCATAAGAGGGGGTCACACTATGGGGTCTAGGCCACAAGAGGGGGTCACACTATGGGGTCTAGGCCACAAGAGGGGGTCACACTATGGGGTCTAGACTGTAAGAGAAGGGCTCACATTATGGGGTCTAGACCGTAAGAGAGGGGCTTACATTATGAGGTCTAGACCGTAAGAGAGGGGCTCACATTATGGGGTCTAGACCGTAAGAGGAGGTCACACTATGGGGTCTAGACTGTAAGAGAAGGGCTCACATCATGGGGTCTAGACCGTAAGAGAGGGGCTTACATTATGAGGTCTAGACCGTAAGAGAGGGGCTCACATTATGGGGTCTAGACCGTAAGAGGAGGTCACACTATGGGGTCTAGACTGTAAGAGAAGGGCTCACATCATGGGGTCTAGGCCGTAAGAGAGGGGCTTACACTATGAGGTCTAAACCGTAAGAGGAGGTCACACTACAGGGTCTAGACCGTAAGAGGAGGTCACACTATGGGATCTGGACTGTAGGAGGAGGTCACACTATGGGGTCTAGACCGTAGGAGGAGGTCACACTATGGGGTCTAGACCATAGGAGGAGGTCACACTATGGGGTCTGGACTGTAGGAGGAGGGGTCACACTATGGGGTCTACACTGTAAGAGGAGGGGTCACACTATGGGGTCTACACTGTAGGAGGAGGGGTCACACTATGGGGTCTACACTGTAGAAGGAGGGGTCACACTATGGGGTCTACACTGTAGGAGGAGGTCACACGATGGGGTCTACACTGTAGGAGGAGGGGTCACACTATGGGGTCTAGCCTGTAGGAGGAGGTCACACTATGGGGTCTACACTGTAGGAGGAGGGGTCACACTATGGGGTCTAGCCTGTAGGAGGAGGTCACACTCTGGGGCTCTCTATTAGATAAGTCTTGAATGGATGACATTTGGGGTCAGTGTGTACAGGTGATGAGTGACATTTATCCTTTCCTTACACATCATTCAGCTCGGCGACTCGTCCCAGGAATTCCTCGTAGGTCAGGACGCCGCTCTCCCGCACCAGGGTGGCGTGTTTGACAACTTTCTCAGGAAGTTTGTTCATGACGGCCTGGCCGGTAAGCTGCTGACCCATGGCTGGGGGTAACAGGGACCCTTCCTCTGGAGAATTTAGGTCAGTAGTCCTGCAGAGGTGAAATGCAAATTAGCAGTAGCCCTGAAATACTCTGTACTGCTGTCAGGAATAATAACCTGAGGAGCACATGAGCTCTGCCTTGTAACTGTAGATGACAGTGCTGCCGGTGTGTGACATGTGTGTGCAAAACAAACGGCCACAAACAGCCTATGATGCGTCTGTACACAGAGAGGAGAGCGCAGTCACAGCGTCTGTACACGGAGAGGAGAGCGCAGTCACAGCGTCTGTGTATACGGAGAGGAGAGCGCAGTCACAGCGTCTGTGTATACGGAGAGGAGAGCGCAGTCACAGCGTCTGTGTATACGGAGAGGAGAGCGCAGTCACAGCGTCTGTGTATACGGGGTGGAGCGCGCAGTCACAGCGTGTATCCACCTATACACTTATGTATGTCCTATTTGCATGTACATACATTGTGTATCACTGTGGATACACTTATTTCAGTGTGTATACGTGTCATTGTGTACATACCTGTCAGCCCGTACATACTATGATACATTACCAGAAATGTCAACCAATCAGAGCTCAAATGTAATATTATAAACAGCTGTGAAAGCTGAGCTCTGATTGGTTGCTATGGGTAACTAGAACAATTCTGCTGCCTCGTAGCTTGTACAGTGCATACTTACCTGTGTGTATATTATCTTGTACAGTGTGCACTTACCTGTGTGTATATTATCTTGTACAGTGTGCACTTACCTGTGTGTA